>CAKNXH010058844.1:0-22751 GCA_932178445.1 Andricus quercusramuli
GAAGTAAAAAAAAAAAAAAAAATTTCACAGGTGATTAAATTTGGTTTAAATTCTCTTTTAAGCTTCATTTCGATCTATATTATTCTTATAAATGAAATTTATGTGGATGAGGTAAAAGTAATGGAAGGGAGGATAAGTAGAAGTATGTGATTGGAATTAAGGGAAGTAGAGGATGGAGAAAAAAGGTAAGTAATTGTGGGGAGGAGAAGTAGGATAAGTATAGGACTGAAATGAGGGGAAGTAAAAGATGGAGAAGTAAGAGAAGTGATGGGATTGAAAGAGTGGGAAGTGGGGGGTTGGGAAGTAGGAGAAGGGAGTGTAATTGTTGGATGTGAGGATAATGGAAGTGGGGAAAGGAGAAGTCAGAAAAGTGACAAGGTGCAAAGTATGAGAAATGAGGGATGTGAAGAATATTAGAAGTTGTGATATAGAGGAGGGAAAAGTAGGAGAAGTAAAGGTGTTATATTATTATATGTTTACCAATAGAATCAAGGAAAAGGATAAGAGCAAGGAATAGTGTACCGACGGTGATCCTCATTTTTCAATAATCGAGTAGATGAGAGTAAATGGCAGTAGATTTTGTTTGTATTCCACGTAGCCAAGTTTGATGCATATGTTTTCAAATTGGTTTCAAACATCATAGAAGTTATCAGCTAAGTATAAGTGCTAATGAAATTATCATTAAGTTTTGAAAAATATATACAATGAATCAACCAGTTACGAATTTGGCTGAAATTATCATGAAGTTCCTAATTTAAAAAGTTGTCATGGAAACAAACGAATTTTTCTGTCGACAAAAACCTGATTAATGCATTTTTGCAAATCACAAAATTTATCAAATAATTATGAATATTGCTGAAATTGTCATGATGTTCTTAACTAAAAGGACTGGCATTGAAAAAGACTAATTTTTCTGCCGAAATGCCCGAATAATGAATTCGTTTATTTAATTTGTTCTTACTATTAACAATAATAATCTAACGAATAAATTTCTACATCATTATATTGTTTTTATCCGAACTTTTTTTTTAATATAACTTTAAAAAAACGTGAAATTATGGAAAATCGTAGAAAATATTCTCTTGAAAAATAATTCGTTTATAAAAATCTTTCTGGTTCATTATGGAGTATTGAAATGTCTTTAGCTAATGTTACTCTATGGAACATTGGCGATTTCAACAATTTTTCTGTTATTGACGAGCACCGAGAATATCAAATTGAAAAAACGGCCATTTTTTTCGTCATATTTGTTTATTTATTAAAAAATCAAGAACCTGATTAAAAACTCGGCTTCGATCTTCCTCGATGCAAAAGAACGCACAGGTAACCAGTCTGCGCTTGAGTCACCTAATCGCTAGCGACTTGAAACATTAATAATTTCTTGAATATCAATTCGTTCTCACGGTAGCATATATAACGTGTATGAATCCGCGAATGCATATCGCTGACAATGCAAGATGCATCTAAGAGAGCATTCTAGAGGCGTTCGTCGGTCGAAAGATAAGTTATATTATATGCTTACTTATGAAGGAGGCTCCACGCAGGACATCTCCATTCCTAAGATTGAACTTTAAGGGTTTATCTTAAGTTCAAAAGGTTTACCTGAACATTCCTCTAGGTACATTTGCTAAAGATTCTGAACTGATAGATATCTCCGGATGTACCTCGGTAACATGTCTGGTATGTCCATTCCTCCCGAAGCTACGATGTTCATAAGAACAGTGTAAAATTAACATTTCAAAAGTATTAATTAATGCTCTCACAATCCCTAACTTATAAGCCATAAAAAAACCAATCAATCCTAATGCAGTATATCCTGCAATATGTAACCAAGAATAGCCTTTTCTGTTCACGTTACTGTTCTTTTCCGTTGAGCTATTAACTCTACTCTTTCATTTAAATCTTCAACAGTAGTTCCTGGAGTCTAGATTTTCAGGCCTCATTCTTGTTTCGGTATGATTTAAATCCACTTCTATTTTCGCACTCAGGATTTCATTCAATTCTATATGACTATCTATTTTAGTGCTTGGTCTCAGTATTACAAAGTTCGTAATCGCGGTACATTCACTATCCAAATGTAACATAAAAGAACCCTTTATACGTGAATTACGGACATAATTATTAATGCTCAATATGTGTAAAATTTCTTAAACATGTCATTTAAACAGCTGTATTTAGTTTGCGTTGAATAATCAGGATGAGCTGTTTTTAATATACTAATTTTTCCTAAGTTTTTCATATTCAACAGCTTAGTTTCAGAAGCCGGTATAAACGTGGTTTGAGTTTGATCTAATATAATCAAATGATCGTTTAGTAGAATGCGAGAATTATAAAACCATCCTATCTGAGGTATTTTCATGGTATTGTCATGGTTTCAAGATAGATTTTCTACTTTTCCACATTTTAAGTTGATTTGCGCTGCTTGATATTTTGAATCACTTCTCAGTTAGGATTCACCTCTTAAGGAGTTCAATATCAAATAAGACTGATTTTTAATAATGTTAGCGATTTCTGCATTATCCGATCTAAGTTTTCTTTCTTCTTCGTCATAATATTGAGCATCTTTTTTGTCTGAAGATGCCAAAGAAATTTTTTGATATACTATCGCGGATGAAATCAAAAAGACCGCGTTTTATTCTGTTGGGTTGACCTGTCATAAACATTACATTTTGCATTCTTTGATTGAATTCCTTAATTCGCTTATCCGTTTTTTGGATCCTGGCATACGCGCTGCATGAAGAAGTTTCTCCTGTACAAGTATGACTTATAGTAGTTAAAGCTACTTTGATCGTTTCTTGATTATGTTCTAGATATTCAAAGTCTATACCTAACACAATTCTCCAATACTCGTGATACATTTCAATGTCATTTAACTTTTCTATATATAACATCACAATTTGTTAGGGGTGTTATTTTGTTATTTCAAATGGCTTCGCTTGTAGATAGGAAGCTTTCGTTAACACAAGTATTATCAGCCTCATCTGAAAGGTTTAGGAAGTGGCTCAATTTTTTGATTTTGGTGTAACTCAATTCTCTCTAGAGCATTTGCCAACTTGTTTTCTATTATGACACGTCTGTGCCACCTCTACACTGAAGCTGGACCCCCCCTCCCGGTCGCCGGTCTCCTTCTCCCCCTCCCCGTCCCTCTGGTCGAGCGTTGTCGAGACTTGTCAGAACCTATCGATGACTCGTACTGTCGGCTCACGCCTAATGTTCGTTCACTCGCAGGTGCTAGTCGGCGTTGTCGTTATAGTTTCTTCTTCTCATTGTCTCGTCATTGGCTCTTTTGGTGGTAGAGATTCCGGTTCTGTCTGCACTCCCCTCTTTGGTTTCTATGCCACAGCATGTCGAAATTCGCAAAGAGAGACTTTGTGCAGTGCCCTATATTTGGTCCTCCAAAAGATTTAGGTCCGAAAATTTTGCCAACGAGGGCTGACGTTCTGCGATATTGTCAGGAGGTTCGAAAGCAAAAGGGCTGTCTTTCAGAAAAAGACAAGCAGCCTTCGTTCGGAGACATTGCCGACGAAGTCCGTTCCAAACTAATAGTTATTTGGGAATCTTCTTCTATCCCAACGGTCTCAGAGCAGCGCTTAAAGGAATGTCTCACAAATCTTCATAAAAAATACACTACGTTGAAAAATGTATTGAAGAGTAAAACAACTTCTCAAAGTAATGAGGATGAGAAAATCGCCGGCTTCAAAGAGTACTGCTCTGAATTATTTAACATAGCCGCTTGTAAGTGCGTTGACTTGTCTAGGTACTCCTGTCCCAAGGAAAAGAAGGTTCCAGCCATAGAGCATGCCTTCTATCTTGACCAAAGAGGTAAACGACTCATGGGAATCGCCAGCGTAGATGTCTCTGGAACAAAAAAAAATACATAAGAGAGCATAACGTAATATGCAAAAACAGGCAGACTTGAACGGGGAGAGGGTGAGGGAAGCGTTCCTACTGCATCGGCCTCCACATCTTCCTCTACGATTGATATGGATATAGATTCCTTCTTTGAGGAAGGTGGAGGGGATAATCCTCCTCCTGAAATTAAGGTAAAAGTTGATGCTTCTACCGATGATGACGATTTTCACGACATACCATGCAGACTTGTGCAGAGAAAATCATCGCAGGCCAGACTTGACTTATCTGAAGCAGCAGTAGTTGCTCAAAGATATGGTATCAGTCAACGGGCTGCGGCACATTTAAGCTCATCTGTGCTCCTCGCTACCAATCGAGCAGGTATGATCTCCCCGGATATTTCTCAAGAAGTACCTGAGTGTCTAGTCATAGATAAAAGTAAAATAAGCGCGAGAAAATTAAAACAGGCTCCAAGTTGAAGGAGGAATCACGCCATGAGGATTCTATTCGTGGTGTATACTTTGATAGTCGGAAAGACGAAACATTGACAGCCTCCGAATTTATTGAGGAGGAACACATATCTTTGGTAACAACAGAAGTGAATGGAGGTTTCGATGCAGTGTTAGACGTGGGCTGTGTATTTATTGACGGACCTACCTCTGGTCTGAATAAATACTCAGGGCCAATAGGGGGACAACTTCCTACTTGTAAGACCCTCGATGTTGTAAAGTTAAAACAAGTTGAGTGTGACTCACCTGAGATTGAGCCCACTGATCTCAGCTCAGATCAAAGTTATCTTTATGAAATATCAGATGCCATACGGTCCGGAGCGTGCTCTCCTGAGCTGGCCTTCCGGAAGATAGGCCCCATCAACATGGCTCGCTGGCTAACAACTGCAAATAGAATTCTGAGATTATACATATCAACAAAAAGACCCACAAAGATACTGCAAGTATTAGTTCAATACTTACTCACAGTATACGTCCCTCAGTGGTTCCACATCAGACGGGATAAGACTATCGCTGGTGCGAGTCGGCACCTCTTCCAAGCAATCAAATTGTCAAGGTTTCTTCCTTTGAAGTACCGAAATGTGGTAAACACTTCCATTCAGACAAACGGCTTCTTTGCCATGCCAGAAAATATACTTCTTGGAATGGTAACCGACCCTAGGCTTACCGTTCGCCAAGACGCACTCACCAAAATCCTGGAAGCAAAACATAAGCAACAGACAACGGTTCAGTTGCGCCAACTTTGGAAGGTTGAGTTACTGCGCTTGCCCGGCGCAGTGGTCCTCATTGGTCGCTGTTGGCGCGCGATTTAAACCGGGTATAATTAACAAATATTGAAATTAAAGTAGACAATTATTATAAATTGCACATTAATATGGGAAATTACGTAATTCGTGATGTATGTTTAGAATAAAATAATAATGGGTATATTATTCGAAAACCATTTTTATTGAAATATGAATTTATCTTTTGAATTCAAAGAAAATGTGCTATTATTAACGAAATATACGCATTGTTATTTTTTCCTGACCTTTCATCACAAATCACGTTATTTCTGATATTAACGTGCAATTTATAATAAGTATCTACTTTAATTTCAATAATTGTTAATTATACCCAGTTTAAATCGCACGCCAACAGCGACCAATGAGGATAGTTGCACGGGGCAAGCGCAGTAGCTCAACATGCCAAAGTTGGGGGCACTGCAACGGTTAGATACAATATTGTGCCAAAAATTAATTTTGGAGCTAATCATTACACTTCACATCTTTCCCTTGTCACACAGTAGCGGTGCAAAGAACTGTCAGGCTGGTAACAGAGGTGTCCGGACAAGGCATCGGTCCTGAAGCTCGCGACCGACAGATACGCGCCACACTTCTTTCTCGAAAGACTGTCAACTTATTTGACACTAAGAAAGCTTTGTGCGTGTAATTAATGACTCTGAGACTTAAATAAGCACGTTTTACATATGGTTGGTTGGTTGCGTAGGGCGTGGGTGGAGCCCGATGTGCAGCCACCTCCACGTAGTGGGCTCCAAGTCACTCGAAGTAGTAGAACTCAGTGAGCTAGGAGCTGCACAAGTATTTAAGCGTTTTACTGGAAAATACGCAATTTTGAGCCATCCCCCCCCCCCATGAGGATTGGCATGGGGTGAGTTTGGCGACTCGGTACGGACCTCTTAGTACCCTCTGATGACTTTTCATCGTAAGGTCACCCTGGGAAGGCATCGGTATCGATTTTAAGCCCATTTTTGAAAAAACGTTAAATTTTAGTGTTTTTTCGTGAAATTTCGAGATTTCACCCGCAAAGAACAGACTGAAGATATTATCCCATTTCGAAATTTCAAAGTGCGCTGAGTTTCGGATTGGACTTGGCCACTTTACCGCACCCAGGCGTTTTCTGGACGCACAATGTAGGTTTTTCGCCTCAGCCTATTGGTAAGTTCGCTTATGTAGGTATATTCTTATTCCGTTGGCAAGTGTCACAGTGTTTTATGTATTGATTCACCTCTTTCGCCATGTTCGGTCATCCGTGTCATTTTTTAATTTCTTGAAGAGTTTTTTCAAGAGCTTAATGTCCTCATAGAATTCCTTTGTAAGCTTCTCTCATTACTTCTCCCTTACTAAAACACACAGGAGGTCGATGTATACATGGACGCCGGCGTCCATGAGATTGATCTTGAAAAATTCAGCTGTATCCGAAGGACTGTTTTTTGGTCCGTATTCTTGAGTAAGTATGATATGATGATCTTCAATCTTTCTCTCTGCTCTTTCGTTACCTTCAATCTGAGAATTAAATTAATTGACTTCCTCCGCCTGGCTTCTACTGTCTTCATCAAAAGAACCTCCACTTATAAGTTTGTCAGCGCCCATTCTTTCATAATATTTATTTCGTTCCTGTTTTCATATTTTGCTCTAGATAAGGCATCCGCGTTCGTATTTTACTTTCATTTTTTATAAATTATTTCGAATTTGTATTCCAGTAGTTTCAGCCTCCATCGCATAAGTCTTGAGCACTGATCATTTATATTCATAAGCCATATCAAATGTTTATGATCTTTTATGACCATAAATTTTCTCCAATGAAGATACTAATTATAGTGCTTAGGGATCGTCCATAAATTACGTAAGACGTTTTTCTTTTGTTTGTATGGTTGTGTCCTTCTCAACTTTACAGCAATTTTATTTCCTTCTTTATTCAAACAAAAGAAAAACGTCTTACGTAATTTATGGACGATCCCTTAGTTCCCGCCTCAATCACAAGCAATTCCTTCTCAGTCGTTGTAAAATTGACTTCACCTTTATTCTAAATTCTTGATGCATATGCGAGAGGTTTATCCGCTCCAAGAAGACCCTGTGATACACTGTAAAAAAATGTATCATTTCAAGGCTCGTTTTCGGTATCGAAACAGTCCTCCGAAAATATAGTCACGAGTGGCTCTATTCTGATGCCACTTTATTTCGGTGCCACTAAATGACGTTTTAGTACAACTTTTTAGGATCGAAACCGGATCGAAATGAGAATCGAATTTTTTGTTTCTCTTAAGCTTGAAGTTGAAACAAATTAAAACAATTGTAGAAACATTAAGCTGAAATCCAATTATCAATAAATATAATATTATTTTATTTGGTATTACAATTTCTTTGTAACAAATTATATTACTTATCAATCATTTTTCGCTGGCACACACCCCTGCGCATTGAATCCAAAAGATAATGAGAGTCAGAAAGTTGTTTACCAAATGATAGACGATAAAGAAGAGAATCAATAATTGTTAATTATTTGCACACATAAATAAATAAATATATATATATCCCCTCCCGCGATTTCGCTGGGAGGGGGTGCAGTTCTTCAGACCAGCAACCGCTCCCGGAGGAAGCAGAGCTTCGATAGATGATCGCGCGATAGCTGACGTCATTAGAATTCCTAGAATTGCTGCTCCCACAGTTTCTCAGGGGCAGGATGAGAGACGGTTGCGACTCTGCCTATGAAGGGACGCATTCACTACGACTAGATTGCGCAATGTCATGGAAACTGTTCAGGCGGCCCTGCCTGTTTACGTTTCGCTGCTGCCGCTATATGATCAAGGCTATTTACAGGCAGCCCCCGAGATTGATCATCTATCGAAGGTCTGGTGTATAATAAGAAATTTTTCTATGAAAACCGAATCTAAAATCAATTAGGAATTGCGTCCTAAAAGTGATCGTTAACTATGTTATTTGATTTCGCCCCACTGTGCCTAGAAATTATACGCTGCAGCTGAAAAAATAATGAAAATTCTGTTAATAGTTTGGGCAGTAACCATAATACATTCGCAGTTAGATATTTTTATTTAATTTTGAGCCGACTGTGGATTACAAAGAATAATATATTTCAGTTTATCTTCTTCCTATTAAATTAATGATACACATACTGTAGAGTATCTTCATTGGAAACACCTTCTTTGAAAAAACGTTGAAAAATTGGGTTATTTCCGCCTACAGGACATTCCCTCATTTCAGTTACAGTCATATCGTCAACTGCACCGCTTATCATGTTTATTTTTATTCTTGAATGATATCCATCTGCCTTATACATTCCAAGAAGAGTCCCACTGTAATCTAATATTGCAAAGACCTCACCCTCGGATGTTGATAATACAATATATTCTCGGGTTGGCAGGGGCACATATACATTCAGTCGTGGTCGCAATCTAATAGGCATACCGGCAGGAATAACATATCTTCGAAATTCGAATTGCCGGTTCTGATTTTTCGGGAGAATTAGCCGAACATATCCAAGTTTTTCCATTGTAAATCCAAGTAGTCCATCGGAAGGAGGCCTGCCGGTTGGAGAAATGGACCTGGCACAAATAGGAACCTCCCCTGGAGAAGTGCGGTCAGGTGAATGCTGTCTGGCAGAAGAGGAAGAACCAGGATTACATTCGATTTTGGAATTCTGTTCGGACTGTAGTGAATCGTAATTTGCAGAAACTTTTATATAACTGGTTAAGAAGTTTGGTTGCTTTTTGCCTACTGGACACTCCTTTATTTCATCTGGAGTCAAATTATCAACTGCGCCGCTTATCATATTTATTTTTATTCGCGACCTTTTTCTATCTGGCTTAGGGATCGTCCATAAATTACGTAAGACGTTTTTCTTTTGTTTGTATGGTTGTGTCCTTCTCAACTTCACAGCAATTTTATTTCCTTCTTTATTCAAACAAAAGAAAAACGTCTTACGTAATTTATGGACGATCCCTTATACATTCCAAGAAGAGTCCCACTGAAATCCATTATTGCAAAAACCTCACCATTGGATGTTGATAATACAATATATTCTCGGGTTGGCACGGGCACATATCTATTTAGTTCTACTCGAAATTTAATTGGCATACCGGCAGGAATGACATATCTTCGAAATTCAAACTGACGGTTCCGATTTTTTCGAGGAATAAGTCGAACATATCCAAGTTGTTCTATTGTCCATCCAAGTACTCTATCTAAAGGTGGCCTGCCGGGTGGAGAAATGGACCTGGCACGAAGAAGAGCCTCCGCTGGAGAAATGCGGTCAGGTGAACGTTGTCTGGCAGAAGAAGAACCAGGATTACGTTCACCAACAGGATTCCTGCTCGCAGGAAACCTGGACCTGCCACGAAAAGGAGCATCCTTTGGAGGAGTCTGATCACGCAAATGTTCTTGTCGAGCACTAGAAGAAGAAGGATGGCCAGGATTACGGTCGATCTTAGGTTTCTCGTCGGCTTGTGAACTGCATTCTGCAAGAAGAAATAGAAGATTCATTTTTTTGTGTTCAGCACGTTTGTTTTTAATATCTTTTGTTGAATTCAATGTTTCTTTGCAGAACGCATCTTTCTGATGATTCAATCAAAATTATGAGTGTATGTTTCGAGTGCGAGTTGTAGGAACCGACCTTAAGGGGATTTATCAGAGTTAGGAAACGACATACCAGTTTTCAGCCGCACGGTTGAATATTTTTGTCTGATATTTTGCAAACATCATCTAAATATTAGTCTGTTTTTTCGACCAGATCCGTATTCATGAAAAAGTGTTTATATTCAGTGCTATAAAGGAAAAGCAAAGAACAATAGAATAAAATTGCAGTGACGCTCAGTCTTAGCTCAGTTGGCATTTGCACTACGCTATGTTTAAAGCTTCCAAGCCAAACATTTTTCATTTCATTGACGCTCTAAATGGTGTACAAATTGATACATACGTAAAAATAAGAAGTGTACGAACAAGAAGCTTTAACATTTTGTAAAAAGAACTATTCCTTAGGGATCGTCCATAAATTACGTAAGACGTTTTTCTTTTGTTTATAGCGTTGTGTCCTTCTCAACTTCACAGCAATTTTATTCCTCTCTTTATTCAAACAAAAGAAAAACGTCTTACGTAATTTATGGACGATCCCTTATTGAAAGTATGATGTCCTTCCGGAACGGTACATTGACAAGAATCGAGTGCGTTCGTAAAGTTTCGCGCAAATTCTAACCGGCACAGTTTTGTGCACTATTGAGCTACTGGAAAATAGCAAGCTTTTTTAAAGAATGTATTTCAGTCCACGATAATTCCATTTAACAATGATATCAAAAATATGCAGTGCAAGTAAGTGTAAAGGGAAAATGTTGGGTAACAGATGGAGGTCATTCACTCCTCCTCATACGGGGGTACGAAGAGGCCGCCAGTGGTGGGGGCAAGAAGGAACGGAGGAGAGAGCGCCGCTGGACTGAATTTGGGACTCAGTTTGAGTAGTGCCACGCCCGTCAATTCTGATCGTGAGAGTGAGTTCGAGTAGCACCATCAAACTTACGAGGCAGGCACCCCGAAGCGCTTCAAATTACACATAACGAATGACACTCTCGTTATTATCAGATGCAGAATACAAATAATTTGGTTATTGCATTTTTTAATTATAATAAAGAAATTACATCAACAAATAGCCAATTTATTATCTGC
The DNA here is from genome assembly GCA_932178445.1 of Andricus quercusramuli. Lineage (NCBI taxonomy): Eukaryota > Metazoa > Arthropoda > Insecta > Hymenoptera > Cynipidae > Andricus > Andricus quercusramuli. The sequence continues at coordinate 10,811 of CAKNXH010058844.1, forward strand.
ATTTATGTAGATATTCGGAAGAATTATATATGTTTACCTATATTTGTGAGAATAGAACAATTGTTGCTTTTGTAAAGAAATAAAATAAGTAAATATAAAACTTTGGCCTAAAAAATAATTTTTTGCAGCAAATACTTCTATGTGAAATTGACAATAGACAATTATCATTTATCGGTATTATTTAATTTGAAATATTACAAAATTTGTAAGTATTTACAAATATTGTAATTTCGATTGGAAAAAAGTGTTCTTCTCTGGAAATACTTTAAACTTTTGCACGAGAGATCGTCAGTAACAATTTCTGTAAAAAATTAACATTAATTTGTGTTTTTTTAATTTCACATTTTGCTACATCATCTGAGTTGATGCAGATATTCTTGAAAATGACAAAGGTTTAATTATATTTGTTAAAATACAACAAGTATCAATCTTGTAATCTTGTAAGTTTTTTGAGAAAGATGTGCAGTCACTATTTTCATAAGAAATAAACAATATACAATTTTTATAAGAAATTTTTGTAGCGACATTTGAATTAGCGATTTTTTTCAAATTTGGATACCCTTGAATCATTTAAGGTGTACTTCAGATATTCTGGGCAATGATAAATATGTAATTCTATTTGTTCATTATATAGGAAATTGAGATGAATAAATTAAAAGTTTTGGCATTTTCCGTTCGAAAAATCGGCTTTCGCCAATCTGAAGATTTTTTTTTAATGGCAGGATTAGGATTTATGTGTCTTTTAGCCTTAGGTACACGCAGAAAAGAGAACCCTGTATTTTTCTGAAAACCAAGTTAAATCTATGATCCAGTCGCTATTCTGCACTATTACTCGATGCAATAAAATTGTTACTGCGACAATCACTCTCACAATAATTCAAAGTATTTCCAGAGAAGAACAAACTTTTTTGAACGAAAATTACAATATTTTTAAATACAGAATCAATAATTAAAATGATAGATATATTACTATATTCACCAAAAGAATTAACGATGACCGCCAAAGTGAAAACAAAAGTACAGACCACCCGCATTTTCGCAAATTAGAGAACGAACTGGTTAATGCTTCAGTGAATAATTTGCTTGACAACTGAATCTAAGGAATATTCCATTGCATCATTACAGTACAAATATATATATGAGTAGCCGTTATCTCACATATATGTGAGATAACAGCATGGTTTTTACTTCGGCGAAGAAATTTTGTTTGATTCACTTTTAAGCTTTATTTCGATCTATATTATTCTTATAAGTAGAAATTACATGGATGAGAAAGAAGTAAGGGAAGGGAGGATAAGAAAAAGTATGTGAGTGAAATTAGGGGAAGTAGAGGATGGAGAAAAGGGGGAAGTAATTGTGGGGAGGAGAAGTAGGAGAAGTAATGGAGTGAAATGAGGGGAAGTAAAAGATGGAGAAGTAAGAGAAGTGATGGGATTGAAAGAGCGGGATGTGAGGGGTTGGGATGTAAGAGAAGGAAGTGTAATTGTTGGATGTGAGGGGAGCGGACGTAGAGAAAGGAGAAGTCAGGAAAGTGAGAAGGTAGCAAGTATGACAAGTCTGGAATGTGAAGAATACTAGAAGTTTTGATATAGAGGAGAGACAAGTAAGAGAAGTAAAGATGTTACATTATTTAATATTTACCAATAGAATCAAGGAGAACGAGAAGAGCAATGAATAGTGTACCGACGGTGATCCTCATTTTTCAATAATCGAATTGATGAGAGTAAATGGCAGTAGATTTTTCTTGTATTCCACGTGGCCAAGTTTGATTTGCCGTCCCTCCCTTTCTGACCTCCTGCTTCACTCGCCCAAAAAATATATGTGCCGTATACGTACAACCGCTAGTCACTCTCTTACTCAAAATCGTAAATTTAAGCCTGAAGAAACACTTATTCGATAATAATGTTTCATAGAGATTCTCTGGTCTATGTCCTTGTATACCTGTATGTTCTAAAACAAATACCGGTATCGGAAAAATTATGTCGACATACGCTCATAGTTTAAACAAAGATTCTAGAAAACAGATCTCAATTCGCCCCGCTGGAAGTAAAAAGATTGAAAAAGATAGAAATTTGGAGATAGGAAAAGATAGAACTATTCTATCTCTCTCAATGGGTCACTTTGCATCCCTAAAACGCTATCTTTTCTTATCCCTAATCTCAATAATTTTTTATCTTTTTCTTTTATTTTTTCCTAGCCCTTAGTCTATCTATCCATTACTAATTTCAATCTTTTTCAATCTCTTTCTGTATCTTTCGTGACCGAGGACTCTTATCTTTTTCTATCCCTCAAAATTGGCGAGCCCATTTAAAACTTAAACATTTCATTCAAAAAATTAGTTTGACTTTGACCACATATCAGAAAGAAAACGTGACGTCCATGCTTACATACCTATATAATTAAAATTAATTTCTCTATCTCACAGTCGACAACTGTGATTAACATGGAAGAAAACGGTTTGCTAGGCCTCTGCTTATAGGCTCGAAGACTGATTTCACTTATTGGTTACTTTTACCCTCAGCCACCTAGCGTCACCCCATTCTATCTCTTTTTCAATCTATATTCATGTCTATCTTTTTCAATCCTCTCTTTTCTATCTCATCCTATACTTTGTCTATCCACGTCAATCTTTTTCTATCTCTCTATCAATCTAAACTCGGGTTATCTTTTTCAATCTCCTTTTTCCTATCTTTTCTTATCCTCGATCCGCCCGCGTCAGTCTTTTTTTATCTTTTTGTCTTTATAAATTCACGTCTTTATTTTCCAATCTCCTATTCTCTATCTCATCCTATCCTCCTTCTATCAACGTTAATATTTTTTTATCTCTGAATCAATCTGTGCTCCCTATATCTTTTTTAATCTTCTTTTCCCTATCCCTCCTCATCCTCGATCTATCCGCGCCAATCTTTTTCTATCCCTTTATCAATCTAAATTCACGTCTATCTTTTTCAATATCCTTCTTCCTATCTCCTAGTATCAAACATCTATCAACGTTCATCTTTTTCTATCTATTTTTCAATCTGAATTAACGTCTATTTTTCTCAATACCCTCTTCTATATCTCATCATATCCTTTACCTATCGACGTCAATCTTTTTCTATCTATTTTTCAATCTGAATGCACGTCTATCTTTTTCAATCCCCTCTTCTCTATCTCATCCTATCCTCCATCTGTCCACGTCAATCCTTTTCCATACCTATGTCAATATTTAAGTTTCGTCAATCTTTTTCAACCCCCTCTTATTTTATCTTATCCTTTCCTTTATCTATGCTCGTCAATATTCTCCTATCTCTCTTTCAATAGAAACTCCCATCTGTCTTTTCTCATTTCATCTTCCCTATATCATGTCTATAATTTTCTATCTATTTTCCAATTTAAATTCACGTCTATCTTTATCCGTCCTCTATTCTCTGTCTCATCTTATCCTGTATCTGTTAAAGTCAAAGTTTTTCTATCTCTGTTAATCTAAATTCCTGTCTATCGTTTTTTAATCTCCTCTTCTCTATCTTATCGCCTATAACGTTAACCATTGTTCCTTCATGCTGCTTAGTTGACTCTGTAGCTCGACCAATTTTACAGAATAAGCTCCCCTACAATGGGTACTGTGGATGTAGTTGGTGCCACGAAAATGGTGACTAGGAAGATCGTGCGATGCGTTATCCTTTGCTAGAGAAAGATGCAAAGATAAGAACTGACAAAAGCCATAGAATTGGATATTCTTTTTGTTCACTTTTTTGTCACATTATCGTTACTTTGCGGTTACTTTTTTGAGAGAAGTATGGTTACTATTTTACTATTTTCTGAAGCCTGAGCAGTTTCTAGCCCTGACTATTTGTATTTTTTGTTTTAATCGTAAATAATTTCATTTTAAAAAATCCATTCACCGTCCAAGATGTGAAATATAATTTAAAATAGTTTTTAGAAATTGTTCATCACAAAAATATCTACATGCTTGGAAGTTAAACTACTGTGTTAAAACTTTATTTTATCAATTGTGTAGAAGGTTCTAGTATTTTCGAATCTCTTACATTATGTGTGCCGCTAATTGTTCAGTATTTCCTTATCTCAGAATTCGTGATCTAATTTTTTCAAACATAATTATCTTTATGAGCAATTTTTGTTCAGTTTCATTAGGGATCGTCCATAAATTACGTAAGACGTTTTTCTTTTGTTTGAATAAAGAGAGGAATAAAATTGCTGTGAAGTTGAGAAGGACACAACGCTATAAACAAAAGAAAAACGTCTTACGTAATTTATGGACGATCCCTTAGCTTCGTACATAATTACAGAAAATAATAAATTTTGACGATTTGCAGCGAATAAATATTGTTCAGACAAATTAAAATTGTTTACACAATACTCAGCCAAGTAGATTGCGCAATATTATGGAAACTGTTCGGGCGGCCCTGACTGTTCACGGTTCGCTGTACGCGCTATATGAACAAGGCTATTTTCAGGCAACCCCCGAGATTGTTCATCTATCGTCTGGTGTTCATTTGTATCTGACTTCGGATTAGAAAAAATATTATTTTTAGTTTAGATATTCTTTAATTGAGTCAATCAGTCAACTGAGGGATCGTCCATAAATTACGTAAGACGTTTTTCTTTTGTTTGAATAAAGAAGGAAATAAAATTGCTGTGAAGTTGAGAAGGACACAACGATACAAACAAAAGAAAAACGTCTTACGTAATTTATGGACGATCCCTGATAATGACGCATGTAATCGTATGCGCAAAAAGAATCCGTGACAAAAGTGGTAATGACGCATATATGCGCACTTGGAATAACTACCACAAAACTCAATGGATTTTGATAAAAATTCGTATGCCCTAGGTTTTTTGATCGCTCATGACAAATTCGGGGTCAAAATTAAGAAATTCGAAGTGGTGAAATGAACGGATGGGTCGGCGCCCAACGCCAGGGTACAGATACAGAAAGGGTGCTAAGTAATTCTGGGGATCTAACAAGAAAAAATTGTAACAGGGAAAAATTAGTTAACGGAGAAGAAACAGAACCGAATAAATGGAACAAGCTATGCTACGCGATGTCATTGTCGAAACTGCGAAAATTAACGTGAATAAAACAAAAAACATGATATTTGAAGGAAAAACTGAGAAAACGATGCGCAACATTGTCCTCAATAATGAGAAATTACAAAAAATTGATAAGTATATATACCTAGGTAGCCTATTCACTAGTGACAGGAAGATAGATGGGGAGATAGATAGGTGCATAAACGAGGGTCAGAAGTTTATCGGTGGAGCAAGGTCCATTCTCAAAAGTAAGAATATATATCAAAAAAAGCTGAAACGGCAATACATAATTCTATATTTGTACCGACTGTGCTATACGGTAGCGAGACATGGACCTGTTAAGAAAATGACAAGAGTAAAACTAACGTGATCGGCATGATACCTCTGCGCAGAGTTTGCGGAAAACACTGATGGACAAAGTGAGAAGCGAAATAATCCTCCAAGAATGTGGTACAGGATAGACACTATTTGACATTTGGGAAAGAAATCAGTTAACAACTAACATCGAATGATAAACTTTTATGATCCACCACACATTGTTCATAAAAGCCAGTAATTTTCTCGTAAAAATGTTAATCTGAAATCAAATCATCAGTAACGATAATATCATTTTATTCTGTATCATAATTTCTTTGTAACCAAAAATATTACTCATCAATAATTTTTCGCTGGAACACACCTCTGCGCATTGAATCCACAAGAACCACCGCAGGGTCCCACTAAGAGCAACCGCAATCTAAAAAATGTCAATAGCTCCCAGTAGAACCGCGGTAAATCACACCTATGGCCACGTCTCACAATCGTGAGATGGGTGGTCACAGGGCACGACGAAATCACAACGTCAGGCTGGCGAAACTTTCGTGTTTCTTCAGGACACGAAGCGACCCAAGGATGACAGCTTTCTGCATCCATCTCGCTAGTGCCTTGGCATATTTTTGGCACGCGGGTATGGCTTTAAGGTTACGAACCAGTGATAGTTTCGCATCTTTGAGAGCACCAATCACAAGGACAATCAATCGCACTGAATAATTTGGGTACAGTCGTTGCAGCTCTCTCTTAAGGTCTTGTTACCTCTCCTCCTTTTCTTTTTCTTTTGCAGTGATGTTGTATTCGTGAGGAGCCGAGAATTCGATCACGATTATAGTTTGTTTCTCGAATTCTTGGAGAACAATGACAGGTCTCGAGTGAGCAATGGAGACTGCTGCCTGAAAATCGAAGTTTCAGATAATTCGGCACTTCTCCTTTTGGACAATTGACTATATCCCTTGGAGCGTTTGGCAGGGCAGGGTCGCGACGAACACCGTAAGAGCGACAAAGATGTTAATAAAGTACTCTTAGGGCCGCATTATATCTATAGATGTAGGGGATCGTCCATAAATTACGTAAGACGTTTTTCTTTTGTTTGAATAAAGAAGGAAATAAAATTGCTGTGAAGTTGAGAAGGACACAACGATACAAACAAAAGAAAAGCGTCTTACGTAATTTATGGACGATCCCTAGGTCGTTCCTTCGTGGGTCAGACACCCAGATAGTATGTGTTCTAGGTACTCATGTGTGCATGACATGATCTGCACCTATAACTGGGAACTTCTTGACATAAAATGCGGGCACGGTATGCTAAAGTGGAAATGTCACCATCCTGGCATGCAAAAATAAAACCCTCTGTACCTGAATTGATCCCTGATGATTTGAGGAAAGCAAAAGTTTGCACTTTCGACAAGGTCTCCTTTTCTACTTTTCTGTGAAAGTTGCCGTGCATATGCTTGTCGAGTAGCTGTTGGCGAAATTTTCCATACTCTGCTTTCTTTACTTCGGCTTTTAGACGTGAAGCATCTAGCTCAGACCTGCCGAACTCGGGGAAATTTTCTTAGGGAACACATGTTCCGCGATCCCTACTCTTTTTCCTAGAGAGCGGGATTGTTAGTGAACGCTTGCGAGAATCTCTCCTCTGTGACGTACACGTCTACCACGCGCATGCGTCTACCACCACTCCGCTTTCTAGGCAAAAGAGTGGTGGATGCGGAACATGTGTTCCTGACCATATTTAGGAGAGGATCTCTGCCGTTAGCAACGTCGTAAGCTGTACTTAGAACAATTCGGTTATGAAGATTCTGGAAATTCAGAAGTCCGCGTCCGCCTTGACTGCGTGAAATGTATAATCGCGGAACTGACGAATTGATATGCAAGCTTTTATGCATATGCATGATCTTACGCGTGGTGACATCAAGGGCCTTAAGCTCGTTCTTCGTCCATTGAACCACCCCAAACGAGTAGAGTAGAACCGGGACGGCAAGCGTGTTAGTCGCAGATATCTTGTTTACCTTGGGAACGCCAGTAATCTTTCCTTTCTTCAGATGAATTTTGGCACACTTGTCCAAACCAAAGTCCATATTCAATAACAAATTTTTCTATGAAAACAGAATCTATAATCAATTAGGAATTGCGTCCTACAACTGATCGTTAACTATGTTATTTGATTTCGTCCCACTGTGTTTGTCGTTGCGCTTGGATTATGAGTCTACGCGACTGCACTACAAAATTAATATTCCTAGAAATTATACGCTGCAGCTGAAAAAATTAAGAAAATTCTGTTAGCAGTTTGGGCAATAACCATGATACATTCGCAGTTGAATCTTTTTATTTGATTTTGATCCGACTGTGGATTATAAAGAATAATATATTTCAGTTTATCTTTTTTCCATTGAATTAATGATACACATACTGTAGAGTATCTTCATTAAAAGCACCTTCTTTAAAAAAACGTGGAAAAATTGGGTTTTTTCTGCCTACAGGACATTCCCTCATTTCAGTTACGGTCATATCGTCAACTGCACCACTTATCATGTTTATTTTCACTCTCGAACGATATCTATCTGGTTTATATATTCCAAGAAGAGTCCCACTATAATCCAGTATTGCAAAAACCTCACCATTGCATGTTGATAATACAATATATTCTCGGGATGGCACGGGCACATATCTATTGTTTTCTGCTCGCAATCTAATTGGCATATCAGCAGGAATAAAATATCTTCGAAATTCGAATTGCCGGTTCTGATTTGTCGGGGCAATTAGCCGAACATATCCAAGTTTTTCCATTGTAAATCCAAGTAGTCCATCTGTAGGAGGCCTTCCGAGTGGAGAAATGGACCTCGCACGTATAGCAGCCTCCGCTGAAGAAGCGCGGTCAGGCGAATGTTGTCTTGCAGAAGAAGAAGAACCAGGATTACATTCGATTTTAGAATTCCTTTCGGACTGTAGTGAATCGTAATTTGCAGAAACTTTAATATAACTGCTTAAGAAGTTTGGTTGATTTTTGCCTACTGGACACTCCTTTATTTCATCTGGAGTCAAATTATCAACTGCGCCGCTCGTCATATTTATTTTTATGCGTGAATGATTTCTAACTGTCCTATATATTCCAAGAAGAGTCCCACTATAATCCAATATTGCAAAAACCTCACCATTGGATGTTGATAATACAATATATTCTTGGGTTGGCACGGGCACATATACATTGTGTTGTGGCCGCAATCTAATTGGCATACCGGGAGGAATAACATATATTCGAAATTCAAATTGACGGTTCCGATTCGAGCGAGGAATAAGTCGAACATATCCAAGTTGTTCTATTGTCCATCCAAGTACTCCAGCTGAAGGTGGCCTGCTGGGTGGAGAAATGGACCTGGCACGAATAGCAGCCTTATCTGGAGAAGTGCGGTCACGTGAATGTTGTCTGACAGCAGAAGAAGAACCAGGATCACGTTTGCCAGTTGGATCCGTACAAGCAGAAAACCTGGTCCTGTCACGAAAAGAAGCCTCCTCCGGAGGAGTCCGATCACGCGAATGTTCTTTTCGAGCACTAGAAGAAGAAGAGTGGCCAGGATAACGTTCAATTTTAGGTTTTTCGTCGGGCTGCGAACTGCATTCTGCAAGAAGAAATAGAACATTCATTTGCTTGTGTTCCGCACGTTTATTTCTAATATCTTTTGTTGAATTCAACGTTTCTATGCAGAAAGAATCTTTCTGATGATTCAATAAATATTATGAGTGTTTCTTGCCAATGCGAGTTGTAGGAACCAACCTTAAGGGGATTTATCAGAGTGAGAAAACGAGATTCCAGTTTTCAGTCGCACGGTTGAATATTTTCATCTGATATTTTTCATACCTCATCTAAATATTAGTCTGTTTTGCCTAGCAGAGCGGGATTCATGAAAAAGTGTTTATATTTAGTGCTATGAAGGAAAAGCAAAGAACAATAGAATAAAATTGCAGTGATGCTCAGTGTTAGCTCAGTGGGCATTTTCACGGCATGGCCATCGACCCTCATCGAACTCGGCTGCACCCGATCTAAGTTCCGCAAAGAGACTCCCCGGAGCTGACTGAGCTCTTGATAGTCAAAGTCACTCTCCCTCCACTCCTCTTCCACTTGGCTGACTTTATCTCCCTTTCAGGAAGGGAGGGAAAGAGGCAAGGTGTCCAGTAGGTCATTGTAATTACTAGTGAGTAGATGTTTGTATATTCAGCGTCAGTGTTCAACACTTTGTTTAACACTACGCTATGTTTAACGCTTCCAAGCCAAACATTTTTAATTTTGATGACGCTTTAAGGGGTGCGCAAATTGACACATACTCGTACGTAAAAATGAGAAGTGTAGGGACAAGAAGGTCCAAAATTTTGTAAAAGAACTATTCCTTTTAGAAAGTATGATGTCCTTCCAGAACGGTACATTGACAAGAATGGAGTTCGTTCGTAAAGTTTCGCGCAAATTCTGACCGGCACAGTTTTGTGCAATAACGACCTACTGGAAAATAGCAAGCTTTTCTAAAGAATGGATTCCAGTTCACAATGATTAGTTTAACAATGTCAAAAATATTCAGTTCAAGTAATTGTAAAGGGAAAATGTTGGGTGACCGTTGGAGCGAGGGAGAAGTTTGACACCTTCCGACATATCCTCTCTCTCACTAACGCGCGCTCATTCTCTCCTCCTCGTACGGTGGTATGAAGGGGCCGCCAGTGGTGGGGAAAAGAGGGAACGGAGGAGAGAGTGCCACCGGACTGAGTTTAAGTACAGCCACGCCCCTCAATTCTGATCGTGGGACTGAGTTCGAGTGCGACCATCAAACTCAAGAGGCAGACACCCGGGAGTGCATCGAATTACTCATAACGAATAAGCCTATCGATGTTATCTGATGCAGGCCGGTTGAAAAACCCAAAATTATGAAAGAATGGCGTGATGCAATTCTAATGGGCAGAATTAGTTGATTTATTCAATTTGAAAACAGTGAAAAAAAGATTCATCAAAGTAGTTTAAAATATTCGCTGTAATAACAGAAATGTTGAAGTGCACGCAATAGTATACCCAGATAGTATACCCCGATTCGCAATTCTTATTTTTTTTTAATCGAATTGCGCCAAGTTTTGGCTATTTGTTAATGTAGTTTGATTATAATAATTAAAAAATACAATAATCAAATCATTGTTATCCCGGGAGTACTCTTGCGTTAATTTAAACATTTTATTATATGCAAACCGTTGTTAAAGAGTAAATAATGATTTCGTGAAAAATCACGATTTTCTCATACTCTGAGGAAACATATAATAAATAAACAAATGAAAATGCAAGAAACTCTGACCAAGGTGATCTTTGAATTTCATCGCACTTTAATTTAAAAAAATAATTGCATATCCGCTTAAAATTGAAGGCTGTAGACTTTTTTGACGAAAAAGGTATTTCCTCCCACTGTGCGGTTTATCTGAGTATACTATCGTGTGCACTTAAGCATTTCTGTTATTATTGCAAATATCAACCAATTTTCATGAATCTTCTTCTCATTTTCTTCAAATTGTGTTAAGAAACTAATTCTGCTAATTAAAGTTAAATCACTGATAAGGGTCAATGGCCATTGCGTGAAAATGCTAACTGAGCTAACACTAAGTATCACTGCTATTGTATTCTGTTGTTCTTTTCTTTTTGTTTATAAACATTTAATTTTATTTTTATTATATCAAATATGAACATTTTCTCAAAAAAACCGGTTCCTCTTGGCAAAATAGACTAATATTTAGATGAGATATGCAAAATATGAGACAAAAAATATATCTATACATGACGTTATGATTTTTGACGTCATAAACTGTAAAAAGGAAGTATTATTTGAAGAAATCTCTAGTTTTTACAATGCAAATATACAAATGGCTATTATATTACTATAAGAGGGGAAAGGGGACTTAAGGTTCGCTCTACAGGCCTGAGAATAGCCGTATTCATGCATGTGTGACAGAAACTAAAATAAACATGATAGATATATTACTATATTCACCAACAGAATTGACGATGACCGCCAAAGTGAAAACAAAAGTACAGATCATCCTCATTTTCGCAAAGTAGAGAAAAAACTAATCAATGCTTCAGTAAATAATTTGGTTAATAACTGTATCTAAGGAATATTCCATTGCATCATCAGAGTACAAATATATACATAAGTATTCGTTATCTCACATAAATGTTGGATAATCACATTGTTATTGTCGAGAATGTTCCTCGCAGATAATAATATCATTTGACACTTTTTATCATGATCATTATAATTAAGACATTCTCATCTCAAATGGAAGGTATTGGTTCTGTGTAAAAAATGAGTTTTGCCAAATTCATCAAGATTCAACGTTTTTAGACTCACTGATTCAGAAGTAATGGTTTTTACTTCGGTTTCCCTTCGTCGCTGTTGTCTGTCAACACGGGAACGTTCGAAGAAATGATCTCATCAAATTATCTGATCAAATGATCCGGTTAAATTTATGATTAAATTTCTCATTTGTATTGAGATAGTATTTCCATCCCAATGTATGGGAATGCTGCATCTTTGATGCAAAACTGAAGAGCATTTATATAGCATGGAGATAC
>CAKNXH010058844.1:22851-56985 GCA_932178445.1 Andricus quercusramuli
ATATTAGTTCTAGCGGCTTTTGCATATGTTTAATTACGAACTGAGGTAAAAATAAAAAACAATGTAAAGTAAAAAAAAACAAATTTCACAGGTGAAGAAATTTTTTTTTGATTTACTTTTAAGCCTTATTTCGACTAAAGGAGTGAAATAAGGGGAAGTGAAAGATGGGGAAGTAAGAGAAGTGCTGGGATTGAAAGAGTGGGATGTGAGGGGTTGGGTAGTAGGAGAAGCGAGTGAATTGTTGGATGTGAGGGGAGCGGAAGCAGAGAAAGGAGAAGTCAGGAAAGAAAAAAGTTGTGATGTAGAGGAGAGACTAGTAAGATAAGAAAAGATGTTACATTATTATATATTTACCAATAGAATCAAGGAAAAGGACAAGAGCAAGGAATAGTGTACCGACGGTGATCCTCATTTTTCACTAATCGAGTAGATGAGAGTAAATGGCAGTCGATTTTTGTTATATTCCACGTAGCCAAGTTTGATTTGCCGACATTCCCTCTTTCTGAACTCCTGCCTCACTCGCTCAAAAAATATATACGTCGTATACGGACAACCGCTCGATATCTCGATATTTACTCGATATCGTAAATTTCAGCCTGGAGACAAACACTTATTTATTTAACAATAAAGTTTCGTAGAGATTTTCTGGTCTATGTTATAGAACAAACAGCGGTATCTAAAAATGATATCGAAATACGATCATAGTTTAACCGTAGGTTCCAAAAAACAGATCTTTATTCTGTGTTTTTCCGTTTTTTTAAATGACAATAATGCATCAAGAATAATTAAAGATAATAAAATGTCACACTTGAGAGCCTAAAATACTCTTAAAAAGAGAGAACCTCTGGAACATGAATTTCTCAGTTTATGGTGCTGCGAGAGCTTTGGCTGATTCAAATCGTAGACTATAACCGACGATGGATCAAAAGGCCAAAAGACGCTTGCATCAACTGAAGAAGAAGATTGAATGGGCAAGACAGAATGCGTCCCGTGTTCAATATGTGATTGACTACATAACACCTGATAAATCGTTCACGGAAATGGTTCGAAATTTGAATCACACACTGAACAAGTCAAAGCTGCTGACGATGGAGCAGCATATTGTTGCCAAATACGGCTGTTATCTGACGCAAGGAGGAGAATACAGAAGAGGGAGAGATGGATCAGGGGGAATCAACAGTTTCTCGCTGATTGTTCGACGAATTAAGCATGTGTGGCGAGAGATGTGCGAACAACGTGGCTCGAAAAAAGGTGTAGCAGGCTGACAAAAGAACCTGCTAATTGCCAGGTGTGCCTGTAAAGACGCCGCAGCCCATCAGCACGCCCCTTCAATGGCCTGGATTGACTACCGGAAAACTTACGATTCAACATCTCATAGACTTATCATCTATCTGTTGGGTAGCTTGAAGGTGCATCCACACATGGAAAACTGGATTTACTATCTCAACTAGAAATTATCGTGTGACAACGAACAACTTCACCTTCCAAAGGAGTCTCTCCAAAGCAGATACAAGCATCTTTTCCGGCAGATTTGGTCTTCTAATCTGTTGGCGTTGAAAAAATTGTCTGCGACTAACATGCTTGCCGTCCCGGTTCTACTATACTAGTTTGGGGTGGTTCAATGGACGAAGAACGAGCCTAAGACCCTTGATATCACCACACGTAAGATCATGTATATTCATGAAAGTTTGCATATCAATTCGTCAGTTTTGAATCTCCAGTGTCCTCATAACCGAATTGTTCTAAGAACAGCTTACATAGTTGCGAACGGCAGAGATCCTCTTCTACAAATGGTCAGGAACCACGAGATGATTAGCCTGCATTTCAACATCAGAATTTAGGAAAGTGCATTACTCCATCTAGATGCTTCACTCCTGAAAGCCGAAGCGAAGAAAGCAGAAGTTTAAAATTTTCACCAATAGATACTCGACAACAAAATGCACGGAAAATTTCACAGAATTGTAGAAAACCAGTCCTTGTCGGAAGAGCAAACTTTTTCTTTCCTCATATCATCAGGGCTCAATTCAGGTGCAGAAAGTTTCATTTTTGCATGGCAGGACGGTGTCATTTCGACCTTAGCATACCGTGACCGCATTTTATGTCAAGAAGTTCCCAGTTATAGGTGCAGAGCGTGTCATGCACACATGAGTACCTAGAACACATACTATCAAGGTGTCCGACCCACGCAGGAACGATGTATATCTATAGACATAATGCGGCCTTGAGAGTGCTTTATTACCATCTTCGTCGCTCTTACGGTGTTGATCGCAACCCTGCCCTGCTGAACGCTCCAAGGGAGCTAGAGTCAATTGTCTAAAACGAGAAGTGTAATTCTCGGCTCCATCCGAATACAACATCTCTGCCAAAGAGAAAGAAAAGAAGGAGAGGTATCAAGACCTTAAGAGACAGCTGCGACGACTCCACCCAAAATATTTGGCACAAGTAATTGTCCTGGTGATAGGTGCTCGGAAGTGCGAAAATATCACTGGTTTGTAACTTTAAAGCCATACCCGCCTGCCGAAAATATGCTAAGCGCTTGCGAGATGGATGCAGAAAGCTGTCATCCTTTGGTCGTTTTGTGTCCTCATTGACGTTACAAATAGTCTCTACCATACGACGAATCACTACTCAACTTGGAAATGATAAAATAGCCTCGGAATGGACTGAAACTTTCACTGACGAAATGCATACACAAGGTAAATGTTAAGGTCGAGTTTCAGGCGATGAATGAAGACTGGCTGTTTGGAATGATAGATGGGTGAATGATCTTAAAGTAAGGGAATTACAAGAAACTATGCACGTAAGAAAGCTAGATATTTTGTGTGTACCGGAGACAAAGAAAACACGATGTGAAAGTAGAAAAATAGAAAATGAGGTGTTGAAAGGGGCGGTTTCGAAATATGGTCAGGAGTAGATAGTGAATCACACGGTTGTCAAGGGGTCGGTTTGATTATGAATGAAAAAGCAAGACAGCATTTCAAGGATCATGATTTTGTATCTACCAGATTATTGTGGGCTGGAATAAAGTAGGAATCAGAAGATGATTCATCATAGCGTCCTCATCCCAGTTGAAGTGAACCAAGAGAAGTCAAAGACGCCTTCTGGGACACTTTAAATGATACAATAAGTACTTGCGTTCATGGAGTTTAAAATCACACTATAATTAGTTATTTCGCGCCACTTTGGTAAAAATAATTGAAGTCTTCTGGCTGAATTTACCTCAGTTATTGTTTCTTCTGCTGTATGGGTTGTGATTGAATATAACATCTCTGATTGAGGTTCCTTCAGGTGTAATATCTTCCTTCGCGGTTCATCTGGTACACCACTCTCTTTCCCGATAAACCTCTCCAGCATGACGAGCCTCTCCAGTTTAAGAAAGTGTTTGGTTCACCTCTGTTTGATGCAGGATTTAACCCCTTGCCTACTCTTTCAAATATTTTGACTTTTTCTATCAAAAGCAGGAGTAATGTATACTATTCTAGCTATCAATCAAGAATGAAAGAGATCTGCATTAATATTGATGGCATCAGAGAAATGTTGAAGGAGTACATCTCTGTCGATAGGTTCTATTTTGTCATTTAAAATCATACTGAACGCTGTAACTGTTCAATAGAAGCTGGAACGAATCATGTTTTGATCATTGAAAAAATATCTATCCATTCTTTCTCCCAGAAAAACAGATGACTTATCATATTCTGAAACATTGTCATTCGATGAATTAGGATGTTCATTTTTTATCAGCTTCGTCTTCCTTTCCATCTTCCGCTTATTATAAGCTGATTTGTCCAAAAAATCGAATGGAAGCGAGACAGAATCATATTATGACAATTTATTTGTCTCAATTCTAATTTTAGCTTTATATTCAATTGCCTCCATTTATTTTGAAGATTAAATTCTCAGCTCATGTCTGCTTTTAAACGATAGCTCAGCTGGGTCTCTTGTTTAATCATAAAATCAAAACGACGACGCAGATATATAGCTAACTACAAATGGTATTCAAATTGATTTGTTAAGCACATGTGCCCGCTTTAACGTGGGCTCGGCCGGCTGTAGAACAAAACTAACTAATGGCATACGTCATGACACTGCTTTTTGCGCATCAGCTTTTAGTAATATTTTGACAGACCATGTCTTCACTACAATGAAGCTCGGTCAGTCGTAAGAAAAAATAAAACTATGTTGTCACCTGTTTACATCAGCAATTATAATGATCTGAATATCCTGAATCATCAGCATCTGTACCTTTCTGTTGTTCGCTTTGCATTTTTCTTATATTTTTGTTCAATATTTCCATTTGTTCTGGAAGTTCATGAATCACTTCATTAGATTTTTTGCGCTTGTGCGAAATTTGTACACTGATTCAAAATGTTTGTTCTTTATCACCCACTTTGTACACTATGGCCCGCTATCACGATGTACCATCATCGACGCCAGAAGACGTAACGACTCACCGCTCCTTTACGGCAGGGATATCTGTCTTATTTTTACTTTTGAGAGACTCTGAAGAGTGGCGTCATCTGGTGTTGGAGGACCGTACCTATCATATAGTTAATCTCTGAAGAACAAGGAACGATGGATAATCATTTTTAGTTAACAAATCAATAATTTTGTAGTAAATTTATATATTTTGTTTGAAATTTGTATTTTTTGGTAGTAAGCTTATCATCTTGCTTAAAAATGCAACTGTTTCGGGCACAATGCAGAGGAATTTACACTTAAATTCATTTTTATCTAACTCCGGATTATTAAGTTTGTTAGTTGTAATGTATGCAGGGGGCCCGTGAGGTCCCAACCCTGACGATCAAGCTATAAAGCCTATTGTGCCATACCCGTGTTTATTCTCAAGGCATTCCTCCGAATCCGGCCATCCTTCGCCGAGTATTTTTGGATCGTGGTGGGTTTTCGTTGTTATCAACATTCTGAGATTATACCTCTCAAGTGCCAGGCATGCCTATCGCACAGTAAATGACGTCCTCCTTTTTTGATCAGGCAAAGTGATCCTCACCCACTTGCGATTCTGCAGCCTCCCTAGCAGGCTAGGCTGGACGGAGCGATCCCTCTGAGGTCATCAGGAAAATGCACAGATTTGAAACACTGTTCTGGTGCGTTATGTAAGTGTATGTGTGTGTGTGTGTTCATTACTCGAACTCGGCCAGCAACCATTGAGCGTAGTGTCCCCTGTAGGAGCTCCCAAGCATAAGAAGAACGGTGACTCATTCTCACAGAATCGGGTTTGACCTCTAAGGCTAGTCTCCTCGACATGCAGCCTCACCTTGGTACGATACCAGCTTTTTCTGAGGGGACCTACAGTTTAAGGTGGGTTCTGAAACCCAGACCTCCTGCATGGAAGTCGGGCGTGCTATCGTCTGAGCCACCGAGGCTCATAACATTTATATTTTAGATATTTTCAAATTCAATTGATGGTACACCGACTGAAGACCGCGAGTAACACTTTTTCCGGGTTGCTCACTAGTTCGTCACTCATATTATTCTTGTCTGATTTTTAAACTGTTGAGGTGGCTTACAAGCTCTCATCTGATCTTTATAACTCATTAAATTCGAGGAAATCTGGTAAAATCCTTCAGAATCCCTCAAAATATCGTGAAATGGTACTTTAAAATTTGATAAAATCCTTCAAAATTTAATTTGAAATTTTAAAATCTCTGAAAACCTTTGCAGTATAGGAAATCTTTTCAAATTTCTGAAATCGCAAGAAATCATATAAAATCTTTGGGAACTGCAAGGGGATGATGAAATCTGGTTGTAAATTTACCTTTCCAGTTGAAAATAGAACTATCAAATTTTCCGTTGAAAATTCACCTTTTTTGTTTGAAAATTCAACAAATTGGTTGAAAATTACACTGCTTTGCAAAAACTTCATTTTGTTGGTTAAGGTTTGAACTATTTTGTTGATTTTTTTTTTTTTTTTTGAAAATTAATTTTTTTTAGTTGTAAATTCAACTGCTACGTTGAAAGTTTAGCAAAGTTGTCAAAACTTCATTTTATTGGTTGGAAATTGAACTCTTTGATGTAAATTAGTGGGAAATTCATTTTTTCACTAAAAATGTAAGTATTCTGTTTCTGTCCGGAAATTCATCATATTTTTCAGATGTGCTTGATCACGATGCTATTTGTTCATTTCACATGCAAATGATTTTTGTATTGCATAGAGTGTATACAGGGTGTCCCAGACTCAATTGTCCGGACTCATATAGCCATATAAAAATTAAATAAAAAAATAAATAGAAAATTCCTTTTCCAAAAATCAGTTGAAATTTTAGTTTTTTAGTTATAAAACATTTAAGCTGGACCAATCAGGAGCGCCGTATAAACAGCGAAGTGCACGTGAACGGGATGCCAACGTAGTGTTCTTCTGTCGCTAACCCTACCTCTACACTCGTTTCGATAACACTGCGTGGAAATCTCGTTCACGCATACACGGCTGTTCATACGGCGCTCCTGATTGGTCCAGCTTAAATGTTTTATAACTAAAAAACTAAAATTTCAACTGATTTTTGGAAAAGGAATTTTCTATTTATTTTTTTCATTTTTATACGGCTATATAAGTCCGGACACTTGAGTCTGGGACACCCTTTATGAAAAAATTTGTTTTATATGGACACCGAAAAGTGACCAAAAATGCTCTTACTTTTTGAATTTCTATCCAAAATAGCTGGTTAACGAACTAGATTTTTCTTTTAGGTCCCTGAAACTGAGTGCCAAAGCACAATTTAATCCGATTAGTCTTTTAAAAGTTATCCGGTATACAGACGACGACATTGATGACAGACAGACACTGACGTAAAAACTAGCTTCTTTCTGATTTAGGTCATTTTTAACGTAAAATCAATACCTTCTCATTATAACGAGGATACAAAAATACTGTGGACATCACAAGGGAGAGAAAAAATAAGTCTTCCTTAATCTTTCGTGAATCGTATTGACAGAATTTTCCAGTTGTCTGTTTATGAAATTAACAAATGATATCTAATGGCACCATTTTAAGATCCACTACACATTGTCGACAAAAGCAAGTAATTTTGTCGTCGGAATATTGCTTTGAGATGAAATAATCGATAATGATAATATAATTTTATTTGATATTATATTCAGGTGAAACTAATAATATGACTTATCAATTGAGAATGACGCCCTACAAGTTATCGTTAACTATGTTATTTGTTTTCGCCACACCGTGTCTGTCATTGCGCATTGATAATGAGGCTACGCGACTAATATAAAAAATCAATATCCCTATAAATTATACGCTGCAGCTGGAAAAAATAATTAGAATTCTATAATCAGTTTGAGCGATATGGTGTTTTTAAAAAACTCGCATCCAGGGCCGGCGGAAGACGTGGGTATGGTGGGTAGTACTACCCACCCTAAAAATTTTAGGGTGGGTAATCACCCACGCTTGAATTTCAGTAAAAAATCCGAAAAATTTACTGTTTTTTCTAAATTGTTATATTCGATTTTCATAATACGCGCGCGGGTGTGCATCGAATCGCTTACGCAGAAATGCGCAGTTTTATAAGTGGTGAACAACGATTACAGCGCGAACGAAGAAGAATGAGAAGAAAAAGTATGTACACTGGGATTCCCAGAGTTCGCTTTTAATGCAAAAAAGCAACCAATCAGACGCAACGATTCAAAAACAACCAATCAGCAAGTCGTGTCATGTGCATCATATCATCATGGAGTGTAACGGTATGCACAGGGATGTGCAGTTACGCGTAACTGGAAGTTTTTTACGTATAATACCTAAAGGAGGTATTTTACGTAAAATACCTGGAATATGTAAAATACATGTAGAAAACCTCTGATTGGCTGTCTGATTCGAGATTTCAATTTCCCGCCTCAGAGGTGGCGCCCTCATATATAGAACAATACGTAATTTACATCATGTAGAAAACTGATGACGTAAAATACCAGGTAAATTACCGTAGAAAACCAAGTAAATTACCACGAGTATTTTACTTACCCATCACTGGGTATGCACCGTTTTTGAAACCAAGCTTCAGGGCACTAAGACCCTTTTAGCGAACACTATCTGAACTATTAAATCTATTGGCGGGAAATTCAAATGGCTTAAAATGAAAAGTTGATATTATACGTATATGATTAACAATTATATAAAAACTAAGATTGTATACTGGTATTTAAGAAATTACAGACTAATTGCGTTTAAGATATACTTATATTTAAGTGTCAAATCTAAAGTTATGCATTCGACTAAATACTGCGCAGTTTTAGTACCCATAATAGATTTTGAGGTTATAAACCTGAGATCTTGAGCTATTTTTAGCATCATTAATGGGTCATGGCGCCAGTCAGATGCCATAAAAACCGACCCTTGGACTTTCAACAGGAAACCGTCACTCAAGATGATTGACGTGCATCCTGTCTAAAAGTCGAACTTTGGACCCAAGTCCTTGAACTGTCACTCACTTTGATTGCCTAAAACTAGCAGGAGTAAAATGACCTCATTTATGATTGGTTATTTGGCACTAAAATTGAGTGACGTCAGCATACCCATTGGCTAAACGCTAAAAGTAGGGATGAATCCCGTCCAAAACGAGGTTTTAAATATAGATGTAGAGCACAAAAAGGCCCTATTATTATCTCTCGGTGCGCTCCTTTCCAATCTTGAACCTGCGAATCTCGTCTCTTCGAGTATTTATTTTAGTTTTGGACTTAGAAACTTTTAATAAGACTAGATAAATGTGATAGAATATTCGCGCTCGTGAACCGTGCTTTAGTGTTCGGCTCAGTCTAAGTGTTGGTGCTACGCTTACTTGTGTATGCGTTTAGGATAAAATTAATAATGCTTAATTATTAATTTAAAACGACTACGGTTGATTTAGTCAAGTGACATTAAATGGATTATGTATAATCCAGCTTCAGAATTATTCGACCCTATGGAAGTGTTCTCTGATTCTCAATACCAACCCTTTCAAATTCGCCGCGTCTACCATGACCACAAATGTCTACTCACGGATAGGGATGGGCGATTCTCTCGAAAAGATCGATTCATGAATCGATCCAGGATCGAATTTATTAAGATCGATTCAGCGAAAAAATCGAATCAGAAGAATCGATCTTGAAAGAATCGATCTTTTATCAACATGCTGTTGAATGCTGTTGGAATATAAAGTGCAGGCAATCAGAGGAGGTGTGAAGCAAATTAAATGGAATTGGATATTGGAATATAAAAAGTACCACATTGCAATCCAAACCAAAATCTGATATTCGAACAACTAATATATAAATATGATTTTATTTACATTATTCTTTCTTCTGTCAAAGATAATATCTTTGCTTCGGTCTACTGAAATATACTCAAATATACTTATCTGTCATGGTCGAAAAAACTATGGTCTCGCCACGCCCAAGTAAAAAAAAGTCAACCAATCAGACGGCTCGCTACACATGCAACTTTGATGCCATAAAAAGTTTCGGACTGAGATGCATTCTGGGGCACAAAAGGAAAAACTATAGGAGCAATAAAGATAAAAAATGTACGCCGTAGTCACGAAACTATAGGACGGACATATTAATAAATAAAAATGAAAAAATCGCTTTTTCGATTCTAGGGGTAAAGAATCGATCCAATAGAAAAATCGACTCGCAAAGAATCGATTCAAAACATCGATCTTTTGAGTGAAAAAGATCGATCTTTGAAGAATCGATCCAGAGTCGCCCATCCCTACTCACGGAATAATATCGAGGAAAATGTTATACATGAACTATGAAACGTCGATGGATTATAATTAAATCAATTGATTTCACTACAAAGACAAATTCAGTGTTTGTGTTATTAATTTATTTAAACCTGACCTACTTTTCGCGGTTAATGGTTTCAACCATTCAACGACGGGTAAACGAATTCACGTCTTCGACGTATCAGTACGCTGTTCCAACGGATTTAAATCGACAGCAGCGCCTGGGACATAACAGGAGCCCGCGTTGGGAAATGGGAATACCCGTACATCATGGCCATATGTACAAAAGGTTTAAGAAGCAACTGCACTGACTTGCTTATCTGCTCGGGCTTACCTGCGCAACCGATAGTGAATGAGCACAATGGACCGGTTTCTAATAAGAGGTAAAAGGGCGAATGATGAACATGATAATGAACTCAGTCAAGAGCATCCAGAGAAGTCGAAACAGCCCACGAGTGGAGCTGATTTATCTTCGAAAAATAAGAGTGAGAATGCAAAAAAATCGAAAACCTTAAAAGGTAAACAGTATTATAATGTTTTTGAATGAAAATTATCAAATTGGTCTGTATTTTCTGCTCCCTTCTTTTTTCTCATATCTCCACTCTCATTTTTAAACAAAACTATCGTTTTTTTCTCAAAAAGACACACTAGCCCCCTCTCCTGCCATCGATAAACCCACCTCGACGAAAGGACCCGTCAAACAGTGCATCTTTGCAATTTCTCCATCTAATAATCAAAGTGAGGTAGATGAATTCATTTCTCAAAATTCCAGACGAGCCTCATTGTTTGCACTGCATGTATAAAATAGTAATTTTAATCATTTTAAAAATAGTTCGTAATTTGCAATTTAAGTAGTCAAATATTAACAATAAATAACAAATGAGCACGTTAATTACCCCTGTTCATTTTTTTAGAGCGTTCTGATATACTTAATTGGTTTTCAAAATTATTAAACCCCGGTCGATCACTACCCACGCTAAAAAAATACGTTCCGCCGGCCCTGCTCGCATCTGAAAACTGGAAATCTTGTGACTCTCTGAACTTTGAATATTTGAAGAACAAAAATTTGATTGACATTGTGGGGATTAGCAAAAGATGAAAGAAAATAAACCCTGGTAACCAAAATGTATTCGTATTTAAATCTTTTTATTCAATATTGATCCGACTACGGATTACAAAGAATATTCTATCTCAGTTTATCTTTTTTCTATCAAATCAACGATACACATATTATAGAGTATCTTCATTTGAAACAACTTCTTTAAACCAACGTGTAAATATTGAACGGTGGCCTAAATAACATTCCTCCATTTCAATTTCGGTCATAATGTCAACTACGCCACTTATCATGTTTATTTTTGTTCGCGAATGGTTTCTATCTGCCTTATATATTCCACGAAGAATCCCAGTATACTCCAATATTGCAAAAACGTCACCATTGGATGTTGATAAAACAATATGTTCTCGGAATGGCACGGGCACATATCTTCTTTGTTCTGCTCGCAATCTAATTGGCATACCGGCTGGAATAACATATCTTCGAAATTCGAATTGCCGGTTCTGATTTTTCAGGGGAATAAGGCGAACATATCCCAGTTGTTCCATTGTAAATCCAAGTACTCTATCTGTAGGTGGCCTGCCCGGGGGAGACTTGGACCCGTCATGGAGAGGAGTCTCCTGAGAAGGAGGCAAGACATATAAATGTTGTAGTGAATCGTCATTTTCAGAAGCTTTAATAAAAGTTTTAGGGAAGATTTGTTGTTTTTTGCTTACTGGACAATCCCTTTTTTCATCTGAAGTCAAATTATTAACTGTGCCGTTCATCATATTAATTTTTATTCGCGAATGATTTTGATCTTTCCTATATAATCCAGAAAGAGTCCCACTATGATCCAATATTGCAAAAACCTCACCATTGGATGTTGATAATACAATATATTCTCGGGTTGGCATGGGCACATATATATTCTTTTCTGCTCGCAATTTAATTGGTAAATCGGCAGAAATAAAACATTTCCGAAATTCGAATAGCAGGTTTCGATTTGTGCGAGGAATTAGTCGAACATATCCAAGTTGTTCTATTGTGCATCCAAGTACTCCTTCTGAAAGAGACCTGTCGGGTGGAGAAATAGACCTGGCACGAATAGGAGCCTCCGCTGGAGAAGTCCGGTCAGGAAAGTGTTGTTGTCCAGAAGCAGAAGAAGAAGATGGACCAGGATTACGTGCACTATCAGTTTTTCCGTCGATATGTGAACTGCATTCTGCAAAAAGAAATAGAAGATTCATTTTTTTCAGCACATTTATGTCTAATGTATTCGGCTAATGTATTCTAATGTATTCCCATCGTACATTTTTCTTGTTAAAGAATGTGTGTGCATAATTTGGTAACGATTGGTTACAAATTGTAGATTTGCATAAGCAGCATACGTTTTAGGCCACTTGATTTTATATATTAGATAATGATATATAATATAGATAATGCTATATAATATAGATAATAACACATATACATATACAATTATTCTCTTCTTTATTAACATCATTGTGAAGGATTTAATTGCAATTTTTAAATCCATTTTAAAAGCAATTGATAATATTTTCTTTCTTGTTTTACATTTTTTTAAATTTTCAAAAATTCGACTATTTGGTAGAAAATGTCATTGTAGGTTTAAAATTCAACTACTTGATTAGAAATTCAGAAATTATTGATAAGAAGTAATTAATTTTAATCAAAAATTAATCTATTTTCTTGAAGATCCATCTTCTTGCCTTGAAAATTCAACTATTTGAATAAAAATAAATTAGATTAAATTAATTTAAAAATAATTTTCTTGTGGTGAGCTTAATAGTATATTATGCACCATGGATGAGAAGAGAGACATTATTGGCGAGTCGTAGGAACCGATCTTCAGTACCGCCTTTCAAGTTCATACACTGTTAAAAATGTTTGTATTTCTCCAACACTTCTACAATACAAGCGTAAGGCAAAATTGCAAATTTAGTGAGAAAAAAAAAATATTTAAACAAAAAAGAATTGTTTAAACAATTGACTATTAGTTAGAAAATGACTGAGTATTCTTAAATCACCGCTTATTGATTAGTTGTATTTAAAAAACTATTTTAAAGCGTCAATAAACCGCAATAATACGTATACGTATACTTAAAATTATAGATAGCATGTTATATTATTATATATTTACCAATAGAATCCAGGAAAACGGCAGTAACGAGGAATAGAGTACCAACGCTGATCTTCATTCTTTACTAATCGAGTAGATGAAAGTAAATGGCAGTAGATGATAGTGATTTAGCGAGAAAGGAAATTTCTTCAAGAGGTTTTCATGCATATATTAGTGAGATTTTTGTATTTCACGCAGCCAATTTTGATTTGCTGACTTTCCCCTTTCGACCTCCTGCCCAACTTGCCCAAAAAAATATCTACGTCGTATAGGAAAAGCAGTTATTCACTATTTTACTAGATATCGTAAATTCAAGGCTTGAGACAATCATTTATTTAACAATGAAGTTTCGTAGAGATTTTCTGCTATGTGTTCTCGCATACATGTAGGTGACAGAACAAATAGCGGTATCTGAAGAATTATATCAACATACGCTCATAGTTCATTATTGTAAAAATCAATATGATGAACTCACGTGATATCGTTTATCGATCTTTATTTATCATGAAAAAAATACAAATTTCACATAAAACATTTCAATTTGTCATGCACTAGGTCTCAATTATGTGGAGAATATTTGAAAAATAAAGAAATCTTCAGAAAGCAAATTCAAGTACCAGAATACAACTTTTTTCAGCGAAGAAATAGCGCTGCACCAATTTTTCATAAAATTTCTTCAAATTCTTCAAAAATCCGCAGGCTAGTTACTTTTTCCTCAAATTTGAAGAAAAATCCCCCTATATGGCAGTACTGAATATATTTCAAAATCAAGAAAATATTTTATATGTTGCAAAACATATTTTCCTCTGCATGAACAACTGGATTCGATCAACTTAAATTATAATCAAGATTGTAATTATCGTACATACCTAATTTAAACAATGACTAAATTGAAAATCTTGATGAACCTAAAACAGGAAAACTTGATAAAAGAAAATCTTCGACAGGAAGTGAACTTAGGACCGTTGAGCCGAAAGTCCGCAGTGATGACCGTGACGCAGTGGGAGAAAAATGATTTTTTTTTGTTCAAAATTCGATTCCGGCTGAACCTGTGGACCGATTTGGTTGTTTTGTTTCAAAGCTGATAAAATTTCAGATAGAATTTCAAGGCCGATTTTCGAATTAGGCTTTCAATTTTTTTACAAATAAATAAATATGACAAAAAAATTGTAATTTTTTCTATTTGACGTTCACGGTGCTCATCAATAACAGGAAAATTGTTGAAATCACCTAAGTTTCATAGAGTTAAATTAGTTAAAGATGTTCCCATATTACATATTGAACAACAAATTATTTGTTGTTGTTGTAAAAATTATGTGAAATTTGATCCGGCCCCGGAGCCTTATTTAGTTTACTTTTGTTAATTGATAAAAAGATTTCGTTAGCAATAATGGATTTTGCACATCTATCAGCATTGACGGTGACAGACGTCTAAGAAGAAGTGTCAGGCGGAAGAAATTTTCCCAAGCTTTTATACGATCTTTTAGGTTTGACATAAACCAACTTAGCCTCATCCGAGAAATTTGCCCTGCTGGCTTTTTTCAGCGCATTAGAAAGATATGATTTGCTTTGGCGACAGTCAGAATCAAATCAAGGTTTGTTACGGTACAATTTCTCAGTAACATTTTTTTGTTTACTGACCACATATCTGCTTTTTTGGCGCTGTTGACAATAGCATTGGTAAGGTTTGAATTAAGAAAATCTATGCCTACTTTTTCAAAGTTAACTTCTAGTCTGTGACACAAGTATAATTCGTTCAAGAAGATATCCCGTTTGTCGTCCGTCCATCTCAGAAAAGACAAGCTTTTGTTTTTGTTTACATTCAGCGCACTTGAGTGACCAGCTGAGATGGGAGAGCAACAAGAGGAGACAAAGACCGGGAAGTGATCCGAAGTATGTGTGAATTGATCCACCCTCATGTCTTTAAGTTCTTCTTCGTCTCCCTGGTTGATGCTAGCCGATCGTGAGAATTCCCTTTCGTAAGATTTCCTGCCTGCTGTTTGATGATGACTGGTGGGGATTCCGAGGCCTTGCGCTTCGCCTTTCCCTGAGTGCCGCTTGCTTCCCCAATGTTCCCTTTTTCAACTGGTTCTGCCCTATTCCCAGATAATTTGGCATTCTGGATTACAGACTCTAACGCTGCTAGATCCTGGGACTCGAATTTTTTGCCATCCACATAAATTGCATTATAGCTTAGGAAGGCTTTCAGGTCACAATTTCTAGCCTCCTTAAGGTATGGAAGCAGAGTCTTTCTTTCGGTTTGGACTTTTTTAGTGAAGTACTCCGCAATGCTGATCCCAGTGCCGCGTAATTTTTTTAGCTGCGATAAGATAATTTTCTCATCCTTAAAAGAACGTAGCTGAGTCAAGAGGGGACGGGGTTTGTCTCGGATTTTTTCTCCAATCCGTCTCATAGATTTGACCTGGTCTGAGCGTATTTCAATATTGAGATGCTGCTTGAAGATACCACATATTGACTGCACCAGGTCCACGTCGTCTTCTTCAAGAACACCAACAATCATCAAATTGTTGCTTCTTAGCGCTCTATCCATTGCCTCGATTCTCCGGTCTTGTTCCGTAATAACCGATCTCAGTTTTTCTTGCTCGAATGTAACCTCTTGATTTTCTAGAGTAAGATGGTCGATTTTGCTGTGGAGAGCTGAAAGTGAGGACTCCAGATTCCCCATTTTTTGCATTAAGAAGTGAAATTTGTCCTCAGAGATTTCGAGAGCTTATGGTAATGTTTATAACACTCACAAAACAATGAGAAATGAGAACATAAGTATCAAATAGTTACTTTGAAGGCACTTTAAAGATTACACTGCACGAATTCAGCCCGCAAACAACCAACATTTTGACGAGCGATTAGTCACGCGACCGACTGGCATAATTGCTTAGCAGCGCCCCACTAATCTAGTAGATGAGAGTAAATGGCAGTAGATTGTTGTTATATTCAACGTAGCCATGTTTGATTTGCCGAAACTCCCCCTTTTTGACCTCCTGCCTCACTCGCTCAAAAAAAATATATATGTCGTATACGGACCACGGCTAGTCACTATCTTACTCGATATCGTAAATTTAAGCCTGGACACAAACACTTATTTATTTAACAATAAAGTTTCGTTGAGATTTTCTGGTCTATATCTTTGTATACCTGTATGTTATAGAACAAATAGCGGTATCTGAAAAATTATATCGAGAGGCGCTCATAGTTTAATCATAGGTTCCTCCATATTTATTAACATCTTTGTCGCTCTCACGGTGTTGGTCGCAACCCTGCCCTGCTGAACGCTCCAAGGAATATAGAGTCAATTGTCCGAAACGAGAAGTGCCAAATTTTCTGGAACTACCATTTTCGGGAAGCAATCTCCGTTGCTCACTCGAGACCTCACATTGTTCTCCAAGACTTCGAGAAATGAACTATATTCGTGATCGAATTCTCGGCTCCGTCCGAATACAACATCACTGCAAAGGAGAACGGAAAGGAGGAGAGGTATCAAGACCTTAAGAGAGAGCTGCAACGACTGTACCCAAAGTATTCGGTGCGAGTAATTGTCCTTGTGATTGGTCCTCTCGGAGGTACGAAACTATCACTGGTTCGTAACCTGAAAGCCATACTCGCATGCCAATAATATGCCAAGGCACTAGCGAGGTGGATGCAGAAAGCTGTTATCCTTGGGTCGCTTCGTGTTCTCAAGACACACGAGGGTTTCGCCGGCCTGTCGTTGTGATTTCGTCGTGCCCTGTGACCACCCATCTGACGGTTGTGAGACGTGGCCATAGGTGTGATTTACCGCGGTTCTACTGGGGGCAATTCACATTTTTTAGATGGCTGTTGCTCTTAGTGGGACCCTGCGGTGGTTGTTGAACTATTTTTTTAAATTATATATATATACATATAATTTTGAACAATGGCAATTCAAAAATCGCTTGCACATTTCATTTGTAAATTCAACAGCCAATTTTTTTATTAAATTAGAATTTAAAATCAATTAGGAATTGCATTCTACAAGTGATCGTTAACTATGCTATTTGATTTCGTCCCACTTTATCTGCCGTTGGGCGTGTAAAATTAGGCTACGCGACTGCACTGAAAAATTAATATGCCTATAAATTATACGCTGAAGCTGAAAAATTATAAAAATTCTGTTAGCAGTTTGGGGAATAACCACAATACATTCGCATTTAAATCTTTTCATTTAATTTTGATCCGACTGTGGATTACAAAGAATATTATATTTCAGTTTATCTTTTTTCTATTGAATTAATGATACACGTACTGTAGAGAATCTTCATTGGAAGCACCTTCTTTAAACTTAAGTGGAAAAATTGGGTTATTTCTGCCTACAGGACATTCCCTTATTTCAGTTACGGTCATATCGTAAACTTCACCGCTTATCATGCTTATTTTTATTCTCGAACGATATCCATCTGGCTTATATATTCCAAGAAGAGTCCCACTATAATCCAATATTGCAAAAACCTCACCATTGGATGTTGATAAAACAATATATTCTCGGGTTGGCACGGGCACATATCTATTCCTTTCTGCTCGCAATATAATTGGCATACCGGCAGGAATAACATATCTTCGAAATTCGAATTGACGGTTCTGATTTGTAAAGGGAATAAGTCGAACATATCCAAGTTTGTCCATTGTAAATCCAAGCACTTCATCTGAAGGAGGCCTTCCGAGTGGAGAAATGGACCTGGCACGTATAGCAGCGTCCGCGGGAGAAGTACGGTCGGGTGAATTTTGTCTGGCAGAAGAAGAAGAACGAGGATTACGTTCGCCAATGGGATTCCTGCTATCAGGTGACCTGGACCTCCCAAGAAAAGGAGCCTCCTCCGGAGGAGTCCGATCAGGTAAATGTTGTCGAGCAGCAGAAGAAGAAGAAGGGCCAGTATTACATTCGATTTTGGGATTCCATTTGGACTGTAGTGAATCGTAATTTTCAGAAACTTTAATAAAACTGCTAAAGATGTTTGGTTGCTTTTTGCCTACTGGAATATCCTTTATTTCATCTTGAGTCAAATTGTCAACTGCGCCGCTCATCATATTTATTTTTATGCGCGAATGACTTCTATCTGTCCTATACACTCCAAGAAGACTCGCACTAAAATCCAGTATTGCAAAAACTTCACCATTGGATGTTGATAATACAATATATTCTCGGCTTGGCACGGGCACATATCTATTTCTTTCTGCTCGCAATCTAATTGGCATATTGGCAGGAATAACATACCTTCGAAATTCAAATTGACGGTTCCGACTTGTGCGAGGAATAAGTCGAACATATCCAAGTTGTTCCATTGTAAATCCAAGTACTCCATCTGAAGGAGGCCTGCCGGGTGGAGAAATGGACCTGGTACGAATAGGAGCCCCCGCTGGAGAAGTGCGGACAGGTGAATTTTGTCTGGCAGAAGAAGAAGAACGAGGATTACGTTCGCCAACAGAATTCCTGCTATCAGGGGACCTGGACCTGCGAAGAAAGGGAGCCTTCTCCGGAGGAGTCCGATCAGGTAAATGTTGTCCAGCAGCTGCAGAAGAAGAAGGGCCAGGATTACGTTCGCTATTCGGTTTCTTGTCGGACTGTGAACTACATTCTGCAAGAAGAAATAGAATATTCTTTTTTTTTTTGTTCAGCACGTTCATTTCAAATATTTTTTGTTGAATTGAACTTTTTGTGCAGAAAGCATCTTTCTGGTGATTCAATCGAAATTATGTGTGTATGTTTCCAGGTTGAGTCGTAGGAACCCACCTTAAGAGGATTAATCAGAGTTAGAAAAAGAGATTCTAGTTTTCATCTTCATTGTTGAATATTTTCGTCTGATATGTTGCATACCTCATCTAAATGATAGTCTGTTTTGCCGACCAGAGCAGGTTTTTCGAAAAAATGTTTCTATTTAATGTTATAAAAAAAAAGAACAATAGAATAAAATTGCAGTTACTTTCAGTTTTAGCTCAGAATTTTCACGGCATGGCCAGCAAGCCTCATCAAACTCGGCTGAACTAGAACTCAGTCCCGTGAAGAGTATCCCCGGAGCTAAGCTGACTCAACATCGCTCTTCCTCCACTCCTTTTTTACTTGGCTGACTTTCTGTCCTTTTCAAGAAGGCATGGGAAAGGGCTATGTGTCAAGTTTTCATTTGTTTGACGCTTTGAAGGGTGTACAAATTGATAAATACGTAAAAATGAGAAATGTAGGGACAAGAACACCGAAAAAAGTCTTAAAGTTGGGTTGGTCTTGTTTCTAGTTTTGCCTTCAATTAGGCCCGAAACTAAATGAAAGCATGAATATCGTTTTAAAAGAAGTCCTCATCAGCTAAGAACTAAAATTAGTTCCTTGATATGGCTTATTTGTGAATATTCATCTTGAAACAAGTCCCAGTAGACTCATTAAGATAGCAAGATCTTCGCAGGTAAAAAAACAGGATCAAACAAATCTCTGGTGCGTTATCCCGTATAAAATATCGATTTCCTTGTTCAATAAATAAGAGACGATTGAATGGCCCTGAAAATAAATACTAATGCAAGTCCTGTTAAAAGACGCTTCCTATGTATATTTTAAAGTGATTTTGTTGATCAATAATATGTTGATAAAAAAATCTGCGGTGGGTTATCTTGTATAAAATAACGATTTCTTTGTTTCAATAATTAAGGGATGATTAAACCACCCTGAAAATAAATTATAGTGCAAGTCCTCCTAAAGGACACTTCCTATATGTATGTTTTAAAGTGACATTGTAGACCTGATCATTGGTGATTTATTTATTACGAAAAGGTAATTTCTAAGTAAGGGATGATTAAACAACCCTCCCGAAAAATTCAAAGACATCCTTATCGTCTTCACCTTCTCTGTTTACTTTTAATATGAATCCTATCCTCATCGATTAATCAGAAAAATTTTTGTAATTTTAGTCTTTAAGAAATTTCGATATTCCGGATTAAATGTTCAAGGGATGATAAAACAACCCTTAAAGTAAATGCACATATATAATATCCGTGCTATGCGCGCTTCGTTTACTTATTTGAAAGTGATTTCGTACCCTAGCAGTTGAACAAAAAATCTTCTGTTTTGGTAAGACTGATAGTCAAAATGTGAAACTTTCAGCAAAATCTAACAGAGAGTTTAGGAGAAAAAGATTTTTCACGAAAATAAGAATTTTTCTATTATAATAAATGTAAAAATTGAAACTTTGCCCATTTTTTGTGAAAGAACTGTCCATTCTTCTTACTTTCTTGTTTCGGATTATTGCTTTGCCGGTTTGAAAATACAAAAAAAATTACATTTAGAATTTTTCACAATCCATATGGATGAGGAAGAAGTAAGGGAAGAGAGGATAAGTAGAAGTATGTGAGCGCAATTAGGGGAAATAAAATATGAAAGAAGTGAGGAAAGTGATGCGATTAGAAGAGTCGGATGTGAGGGGTTGGGAAGTAGGACAAGCAAGTGTAATTGTTGGAAGTGAGGGGAGCGGAAGTAGAGAAAGTTAATTTCAGCAAAGTGAGGAGGGAGAAAGTGTAAGAAGTAAGGGATGTGAAGAATGTTAGGGGTTATGATGTAGAGGAGGGAAAAGTAAGAGAGATAAAGATATTATATGATTATATATTTACCAGCAGAATCAAGAAAAACGGAAAAAGCAAAGAATAGTGCACCGACGGTGATCCTCATTTTTTAATAATCGAGTAGATGAGAGTGAATGGCAGTAGATGATACTGATTCAGAGAGAAAAGGAATTTTCTACAAGATGTCTCCATATGTATATACTATTCGGGTTTTCGCATTCCACGTAGCCACTTTTGATTTGCTGACTCCCCTCTTCTGACCACCTGCCTCTCTCGCGCAAAAAAATATATACGTCTTATATATACAGCCGCTAGTCACTATCTTAGTCGATATCGTAAATTAAAGCCTGAAGACCAATACTTATTTATTTAACAATGAAGTTTCATAGAGACTTTTCGGGCTATCTGCTTGTATGCCTGTATGTCATAGAACAAATAGCGGTATCTGAAAAATTATATCGACACACGCTCATAGTTTAAACAAAGGTTCCAGAAAACAGATCTTTATTTGTCGAATTTTATCCCTCCGAAGGCTTCATTATTGCATAAATTACGATGATGAATTCATGTGATATCGTTTATCGCTTTTTTATAATGACCTAAATATCAAAAGTGCTAATGAATACATTTTAAGCTACACAGTATAAATACGTTTCGTTTTTGTCAACTTACAATTTATAAAGTGGGTAGAAGATAAAATAATTTGTAGTTTTCCTGATGTCCTAGAAATTTTTATAATTTTCAAATTAAACTTTCGGGCTGGTTTGAGTTTTCTACACATCCTAGACTTTCGTGTTATTAAGCCGGGTTGTGAATCTGATACCCGAACCTAGGGATCGTCCATAAATTACGTAAGACGTTTTTCTTTTGTTTGAATAAAGAAGGAAATAAAATTGCTGTGAAGTTGAGAAGGACACAACGATACAAACAAAAGAAAAACGTCTTACGTAATTTATGGACGATCCCCTACGTCAATTTGTACTCCCCCTGGAAAGTAACGTAGCCATTGGCTGAACACGGATTTTACATTTATTCTTCGTTTTCTCGTTTTTTATATTCTCATCAGAGAAGGTATTATATTTGTGTAAAATTTGACCCCCTCCGTTTTTGACAAATATCCACGTTTTGAGACATTCTGAACTCAAAAAACCGGGTTTCGCGAATCTGTCTGTCTGTAAGTAGATTTTTATCCTTAGAGTTGTTTAGAAGTTTTGTTATTCCTCTTGTAATTTATCTTCATCTGTTATGAAGACATCTCTACATACAAAGGAGTTGATGACCGATTGCTTTTGAGATGGGTGGTGTTGGAAGGAGGTACGTAGGTATCTGTTTATATGTGTGTCCAAGAAAGGCAATTTGCCAATTTGTTCAATTTCCGTGGTGAACTGGATATGGGGGTGTAATCGATTGATGAAATCGGAAACCTTGTGTAGCTCATCTAGTCCATGTTTTCAGATGACAAAAGTGTTGTCAAAGTAACGGCACCAAAGTTCCGGTTTAAGCTTAGGTGGTTGAAGATTTTAGTTCCTACATCTTTCATAAAAATGTTGGCTATTGCAGGTGAGATTGGAGATCCAATTGCTGCTCCTCAAGGTTGTTCGTAGAATTGGTTATTGAAAGAGAAGTAAGTATCATTGAGACAGTGTTCCATCGAAGGTATGATATCGAAGGAAAAGTTTGCAAAAGATTTAATAGTATCGATTGTATCAGAAACTGGTACTTTCGTAATGAAAAATACTGCGTCGAAACTCACTAGGATGTCTTGGAGTTGATCGTGAATCTGTTGTATCTTTTTGATAAAATCAAAAGAATTTTAGACGTGTGTGATAGAGTTTCCTATGAAAGGGCTCAGTTCTTTTGTGAGGAAGCGTGCTAAGGTTAGTGCACCTATTAGCGTCCGTGTAAGGGTTACGGCAAAATTTAAGACCAATAAACAAGTGCAATCCATTTCGATTTGTTGAAAAGACTATTACTAATCTAGAAACACAGATTATTTTATAGAAAAAAATTTCTGTTTGGACCAATTGCACCGGAAAATTCTAAAATCACGCCAAGATGTCATTGTACGTTGTTGCGACCGCCTAATTCATTTTGGGATGTATTTGCGGCCACATGATAATGAACCGTTCGGTCGCAAAGAGGGACAGAATTTGAAGGACCCTATTTGCGTCCGCTCTTCAAAGGTTATGGTAGAGTTGAA
Source organism: Andricus quercusramuli (assembly GCA_932178445.1). Taxonomy (NCBI): domain Eukaryota; kingdom Metazoa; phylum Arthropoda; class Insecta; order Hymenoptera; family Cynipidae; genus Andricus; species Andricus quercusramuli. The sequence goes on from CAKNXH010058844.1 coordinate 45,525, forward strand.
TTATTCCGATAAAACTTACGTCACTTTATAGGTTGTACTGCAGAAAAAACAGTGCATATCGGAAGAGAAATATTTTTCAAATAACGCACGGTAATTTTTAGCATAAATACTCGCACAGTTCAATTATTTCGAATATTCCAAACATACGGACGCACGCATGTACATCAAAATGTTGTTGCACTAGTTAGCGACTATTGCGTAAAATAAATAATTTACTGACCATTCGTGTGATGGAATCAGATTTCTAAATAGCTTGTTGATCTGGGTTGCACACGACACTTGACTTACCCGGTAATTATTTCTCCGGATCCGCAAAAATGACAAAATTGACAGTCCGTTCCATAGTCCGCTCTACTAATAATTTTCTCTCTGCGCACTAGTAAACACAAATGGCCATTTACGGCGCGCAACATGAAAAATGAAATTCGTGATACATTTCTAAATTTCGATAAAACGTATGTTTTAATAGACGCGCATGTAGATTATTGTCGATAGAATAAAATAAATACTCTTCATGAATCAATAAGTATAAAAATTCATTGAATTTAATAATTTTAAATTAAGTTAGGACGCAAATAGGAGCACGGGCGCAAGTAGGTGAATTTACGTTATGTTGTAAGCTGGTGAGTTTATTGCACCGATGATCGGTCTGAGTAGAATGTTCTTGTGGATTTTTGGGACTCGGTGAAGTTTTGAAGAGATGGGATTAGTAGTTATTAATCGCTATACTGCCTAGATTTCGTGGTAAAATGAGGTTACAGTATGTGAATTACTTTGTGCAACTTTGAATCAGCTTGAACTGGTTTCAACCCTACTCCATGTGTCTTCAAGGGTGGAATAAGCTCAAATTTTATTGGTAGTTGATGGCGACATGTCAGATATATCTCGAAACCTTGTTCAAAAACGTGTACTTCTCGGATGTTATTTTTGTCCACGTTGGACTGAGGAAATTACTTGAATAATAATCATGAGACGGTGGAATATTTAATTATTTCGTGAAGAGAACAATTTAAATTAAATTCAATCGGAATTAATTCAAATCATGTCGGCTCCGGAAATTTTTTTTTTTAATTATTAGAAATCTTCTCAGACCCGGACTATCAGCAATTTCAACCTTGCCGAGTGTGTAGCAAGAATTACTTTATGTAGTTATTATAATTTATTCTTTAACCGAAACCATTCAATTTACCATTCCTCGGCCAAATTTGGAATCTAATTCTGATTCCGATACAGAATCAAATTGAAAACTCTGTGGTTCAATTCATTTTGAAATACGAAGGTAAGTGACAATTAAGTTGAAAACTCCATTTTTAATCTGGCACGAACCGCGCGCGCATAAATCATGTACTGTAGTTATTGTTCAAAATCTGGATCACTGTTCTTTGCCTAAAAATTGTGACTAATTCGATTCAACGGGTGAATTGTGCAATATAAATACTTTCCATTTTTAATATTGAATTTCTAGTGTTAATTATTCATTCTTAAATATAATTTTCCTGTCACCAGTTCACGGTTTTTGGCTTGCAAGCGAATCCAAAGCAGCAACGGACCTCTGGATCTACATTGCCCTATCATCGTTGGTTCTCAGGGACGATTTCAACTACAGCGAGCTCGTTAGGTTGTAAGATAGTGTTACGTCCCAAGTGCTGCAATCGATTAATGTCAGTTGGAACAATGCGCTAATACGTCGAGGTTTGGATTCGTTTCCTGTCGTTGAGTGGTTGGAAGCATCAGCCGCGAAAAATAGGCCAGGTGCGTTTTATTATCAAGTTCTGGTAGACGTGGCTGATATTCAGAATCTGATATTGGGTATCGTTGAACGAAAACACAAGTAAGATTAACGCTTCGGCACAGCTGAATACAAAAGCACGCTTCGCAATCACGAAAGTGAGGTTACGTTACCTCTGACAATCCAAAAGTTTCTGAGTCCGAGACTGTGAAAGATTCTATTTTGCGGTCAAACTATGCAATATACAAGAAAAAATGAACAACAAAGTTGTGCACCGTAAAAAGGTCTACGTAGATCTATTTAGGGTGCACAACTTTTTTGTTCATTTTTTCTTGCATCTTCTCGCTACAGTATGCGCGCGAGTGACCTAGTCGCTAGCAACTTGAAACGTTAATAATTTCTCGAATATGAATTCGATTGGGCTAAAATATACCAGAAAACTTCTTTGTACTGTAGTTAGCAACTGTCTCGCTAGAAGTTTTTTGTTGCTCAAAATTCGCTCAATAAATGAAACGCTGGAAGTTGAAGAAGGCCGATATGCGTCGAGCATTAAAAAAAAAATTAATAATCATTTTTCCAGATAATGTGTTTAATTCCTTTGCACTATCAGAAGAAAAACATTTTTATTCGCATTCCTTGAAATTTTCATTGAAAAATTTCAAAAACTGACTGACTTGTCACGAGTTGTAATGAAAGACAAATTAAAATCGATTTTTCCAAGAAAGTCACTTTCTTGACTTTAAGTTGAAAATTAAGAAAGCTACAACTTTTTCCCTGAAGAAAAGATGCGCCAAGAAATTCTACATCTATATATGGTCTTCAAAAATTAAAATTTGTAATTGTTTCGGAAAGCCTCCAGGAGTCTTCCCACTTACGGCGAAATAATTTTATGAGCCCTTATTTCATTCGGCAGCTCAATGGACATAAGACGAAACATTTACGTAGGGCCCAAAATTGACATAAAGACATTAAAAAGACAAAACAGAAAACAAACAAAAAGGGACCTCTAAATCATATCCGTTTATGATTTTTTTTTTTGAAGAATTTGTTGACTTACAATTTACAACTTAGGCAGTACACACTCTTTCCCTAACAGTTTTGTGATTTTTTTTAATTAATCTATATGGTTTAAAATTCATCTTTTTTTGTTGGAAAGGATCTTCTTTTTTCTAATTTACCTTGCCAGGTTGATAATTCAACTATGTTCTCATACATTTGTCTTTGTGTATGACAATTTGGTATAATAAACATTCTAGTGCTTCATGAGAGAAAGCACAGATAAAAGCAGACGTTATCTCACGTATAGGTGAGATAACGACATAACTGGCGTCAAGGTTGTCCTTCGAAGATATTACTCTACTGTGCATCCATTAGTATTGTAGAAAGGCACTGCGCTGCTGCATGTACTGCAGAACTTTACTGGCCAGCTTTGTGCACCACCAAACAGTATCACGCTTTCATATGTGCTTTATGAGTTTACTGCGCATTGATAAGTGTCCTAGAAGTATACTGCGCAGCGGTGCATGTGCCAGAACTCTACTGATCTGTTCATAATATCGATGCATATTATGAATTGTAATAATATACCTTTATTGAAGTGATATAAAATTTTCACGGTAACTGAGGATAAAATTAAACGCAAAATCAGCATCAAATTCTGAAGTAATCATGATAAACACAATTTGTACTTTATTTTGCAATACTTGAATAAGCAACCATAGGGCGACGTACATAAATAAATGCAATATACATTTGATATAATAATGTTAGAGATATAATGTAGAAAATTTCGCATTTTGGACAAAATCGAGTGCGAAGCACGAGGTAAGTGATGAGAACGTATTCGCTAAAGCCGAAGGAGCTTTAACAAAAGAGAATTCACAATCATCAAATTACAGTTGTCGATAAGTCGACCTTTAATTTTAAAAGTTCCGTACACAAATGTCGGGGAAATAAAAAGACCGAGTGCGCAACGCGAGGTAAATACATTGTCGAACGCGAAGCGCGAGATAAATACATGCACGAGCGCGAAGCATAAGAAATCTTTTGAAATTTCTGAAATCGCAAGAAATCATACAAAATCGTTGGAAAAATCTTGGAATACCTCAAAATAATTGGGATCTTCTGTAATGTTTGGAATTGATCAAATTTATTTAAATTTCTTACAAAACGTTCAAAAACTACATCACACTACAGGGGAAGATCAAATTTTGTTGTAAATTTATCGTTTTAGGTGAAAATATACACTGTTGAAGATGTTTGGAATTCTCCGACACTTCTTTAATGAAAACGTAGGGTAAAATTGCAAACACGGTATTGGAATGACGTAATTGCAATACATGTATTGTAGGTGCTGTAAATCGCGAAGTCACCGTCGAGCATTCTAATACATGTATTCTAGCGTTTATGAGTCGAAAATTGTGCACAGGGAATTTGAACAATTAATGAAATACACGGAATTCGCGGAATTCGTGAAATTCACGAAATTCATGGAATTCCGTGAAATCCTTGAATTCTATGAATTCCTTGAATTCTATGAATTCCTTGAATTCTATGAATTCCTTGAATTCTATGAATTCCTTGAATTCTATTAATTCCTTGAATTCTATGAATTCCTTGAATTCCATGAATTCTATGAATTCCATGAATTCTATGAATCCCATGAATTCTATGAATTCCATGAATTCTATGAATTCCATAAATTCTATGAATTCCATGAATTCTATGAATTCCATGAATGCTATGAATTCCATGAATTCTATGAATTCCATGAATTCTATGAATTCCATGAATTCTATGAATTCCATGAATTCTATGAATTCCATGAATTCTATGAATTCCATGAATTCTATGAATTCCATGAATTCTATGAATTCCTTGAATTCTATGAATTCCGTGAATTTCATGAATTCCGTGGATTCCTTATATACCAGAATTTCTTGAAATCCTCGAATTCCCTGAATTCCTTGAATTCCATGAATTTCTTGAATTTCATGAATTCTTTGAATTTTATGAATTCCATGAATTCTACGAATTCCTTGAATTTTATGAATTCAATGAATTCTAAGAATTCTAAGAATTCTATGAATTCCTTGAATTCTATGAATTCCTTGAATTCTTCGAATTCTATGAATTCCTTAAATTCTTCGAATTCTATAAATTCCATGAATTCCACAAATGCCTTGAATTCCAATACATCATCAAATTCCGTGAATTTCTTGATTTCCGCGTATTCCATAAAATCCCATTAAATCCGTGAATTCCATGATAATTAATGATACATACACTGTAGAGTATCTACATTTGAATCAACTTTATTAAACCATCGTGGAAAGATTGGATAACGTCTCCCTACAGGACATTCCCTCATTTCAATTACGGTCATATCATCAACTGCGCCGCTTATCATGTTTATTTTTATTCTCGAGTGATATCCATCTGCCTTGTATATTCCAAGAAGAATCCCACTATACTCCAGCATAGCGAAAACGTCACCAATGGATGTCGATAAAACAATATGTTCGCAGGTTGGCACGGGCACATACCTGTTCAGTTCTGCTCGCAAATTAATGGTTAAGAAGGTGGGAATAACATATCTTCGAAATTCGAATTGTCGGTTCTGATTTGTTTTGGGAATAAGCCGAACATATCCGAGTTCTGAAAGTGCATATCCAAGTACTTTATGAGAAGGAGACCAGCCCGGAGGAGACTCGGACCTGAAATGAAGAGGAGGCTCCTGAGAAGAAGTAGGAGCGAGTGGATGTTGTAGTGAATTGTAAGTTGCAGAAGCTCTAATAAAACTGTTTGGGAAGACTGGTTGCTTTTTGCCTACTGGACACTCCTTTATTTCATCTGGAGTCAAATTATCAACTGCGGCGCTCGTCATATTTATTTTTACGCGTAAATGCCTTCTATCTATCCTATACATTCCAAGGAGAGTCCCACTATAATCCAATATTGCAAAAACCTCACCGTTGGATGTTGATAATACAATATATTCTCGGGTCGGCACTGGCACATATACATTGTGTTGTGGTCGCAATCTGATTGGCATACCGGCAGGAATAACATATCTTCGAAATTCAAATTGACGGTTGCGATTTGTATAGGGAATAAGTCGAACATATCCAAGTTGTCCTATTGTGCATCCAAATACTACATCTGAAGAAGGCCAGCCTGGAGGAGGACTAGAACTGACACAAAGAGAAGGCTCCTGAGGAGATATCCGGTCAGGCAAATGATGTCGATCAGCAGTAGAAGAAGAACAAGAAGGGCCAGGATCACATTCGATTTTGGGATTTCGTGCGGACTGTAGTGAATCGTGATTTTCAGAAACTTTAATGAAACTGTTTGAGAAGATTGATTGCTTTTCGCCTACTGGGCAATCCCTTATTTCATCTGGAGTCAAATTATCAACTGCGCCGCTCATCATATTTATTTTTATGCGCGAAGGATTTTTAGCTGCCCTATACATTCCTAGAAGAGTCCCACTATAATCCAATATTGCAAAAACATCACCATTGGATGTTGATAACACAACATATTCTCGGGTTGGCACGGGCTCATATCTATTTAGTTCTACTCGCAATTTAATTGGCATACCGGCAGGAATAACATATCTTCGAAATTCAAATTGACAGTTCCGATTTTTGCTAGGAATAAGTCGAACATATCCCAGTTGTTCCATTGTACATCCAAGTACTCCGTCTGAAGGAGGCCTGCCGGGTGGAGAAATGGACCTGGCACGCATGGGAGCCTCCTCCGGAGGATTCCATCTGCTATTAGGCTTCTCGTCGGGCTGTGAACTGCATTCTGCAAGAAGAAATAGAAGATTCTTTCCTTTTGTGTCAAGCACGTTCGCTTCTAATGGTCGGCTTTACACCGACGAGCGAAAGGTTAGTTTCACGCGCGTGGAACGGTTGGGAGGAGAGAAACTTTCCCGTCCGAAAGTGCGTGGAAGAAGGGTTGTCAACTTATGCATTTTAGATATTCCAGCTGATCGAAACCGCCGGTAGCTGTCGGTATTCGGCCTCAGATTTGGACTGTTTTAAAAAAATTTTAATCATTTCAAAAGTAGTTTATTGCGCCAAAAAACCTATTTTGTGCTGCCTTTTGAAGAAGAGATTCGGGATTACTGACTGAAGTCGTGAGTACTTGTTCAAATGAATACTCAGAGTGGTAACAAGACAGTAAATCTTTTATGTTATGTTTGTTTCGCTTAAATATAATTTTGAGATGTGAATTTCATATATTTAGTTTGTCTGATCAATAAACTATTTGTAATAGCTGATTCGAAATTCATTTTTAATAGTTAATTTGTATAAAATGAGCTCGCCAGACGGTCCTGTTGAAATAAAAGCAACGAGGAATTGGTCGAAGGAGGACACGGAGGTTCTTCTTAGTAAGCTCAAGGAAAGGAATATAATTAATAAAATGGACGGAAGAGAATACAAGCATACACAATTACGACAAATTTTAAAAGAAGATTTACACAGGCACGGGTACCAAAGAAGGTGTGAGCAGATAAAACCAAGATTAAAAACTTTGCGAGGTAAGTGACCATTGAGGTTATGCTCATCACTTTACAAAACCTTTGGTTTTATTTTAAGCATTACATTAATTTACTGATTTTTATTCGCTACATCTGTAAATACAATAGGTTACTATAGCGGAGCGCGAGAACGGAAAAGTGACGCAATACCGTCACTTTTCCGTAACCTTTTCATCAACTTTCCGATATTTCGCAAAAAATACATAGGAACAGCAGAAAATACATTTGAATTGCTCCAAGTATGATTCTCCGTTAAATTTGGAGTTAGATGACACCGGAGTTAATGCAATAATTTTTTTAGCGAAAAAATGTAAGAAAAAAACACAATTCCTATCAACCAAGGCTACTTTACGTGCACTCTGAATAGCATTCAGCAGCAAGCAGCAAACACCATTTCCAGGGTGGATAGCTCCACAGGTAGAAGAGCATTCTACTATATGATAACGTTTTGATTGCTTATAATGTACACTGCCGGTCAGAATTGTGGCACCTCTTGTTTTTCGATAGCTACTTAACTCTTCGTAATTGGAATCATATTATAGGCAAAATTTAGTCTTTTATGTAGATAGGTTAAAAGCCTTTATAAAGATTTGGTAAAAAAAGGAGCGAAAAATACATTAAAAAATGTTTTAATATTTTTTCTGCTGAGAGATATTTTTGTGAAATATGTGGGTCAATACATATGAACGATCATCTGAAAACTATTGTGTTCGTATTTAGGAAAATGTGCAGAATGCTATTTTTTACGCAAAATGCTATGCAGAGGGTACGTAAAGTAACCTTAATTGATAGGAATTATGTGTTTTTTAAAAATATTTATCGCTGAAAATAAAATGATTGCATTCACTCCGGTGTCTTAAAACTCCAAATTCAACGCAGAATCTTAATTGCGGCAATTTGAATGTATTTCCTGCTGTTCTTACTAATTTTTCGCGACATAACGGAAAGGTTACGGAAAAGTCACGGTGGTCCGTCACTTCCACGTTTTCGCGTTCCGCTAGTGTAACTATGCACAACAAACATATGTTATTCAATCAAATTTCAGAAATGTAATTGTAATTGAAAAGGTCTCATGATTGAGACTTTTCAATCTTGTCTGATCTTTGTTGCCGATAAATACAACGCGATTAGACAGCGATTACAAAAAGCGGCGGCGGTGGAAAAATCGAATGGGAATATTATGTCTATATGCATGATCTTTATAGTTGCAGATCATCTGCGAATCGTAAAGGCGTAGACTCTGGAATAATAGCTTTAGCCAAATCACAGAAACTTGTGACGATTCCTGCCATGGCTGCAATGGTTAAACGTCCTGCTTTAAAACCAATCGAACAATCGGCCATTTCGCCCATTGCCCTCAAAGAAAGAAATCTTTGCAATGAGGTCACTCATTTCTAATGCACCTGATATAATACAAGAAGGCATATATGGCCTGTCCAACAATCTGACAGAGTCCGCTGTAGGTTTTGCAGAACACTAAATTGTAGAAATTTAAATTGATGCAATTGAAAACGAAGAAGAGATTCAAAAAGAGGAGGAAGATGAAATCGAAGAAGAATCTGCAAAACACGAAAAAGCTGAAGAAGAACCTGAGAAACATAATAGAAAAAAACGTAGACAAAATTTTGAAGAGAATGCTAAGGAAATTCTATAATCTTTTGACGCGAAGCGTGTGTAAACTATAAAAATGTTACAAGAGTGCCAAATGCAAGTGCAAGCTCAAGGCATTTCTGAATTGGATCAGGCAATGCAAAAAAATGCCTTGCTCATAATCCAGGCGTTTCCAATGGCACAGAATTCCGCACAAAAGCCTTCTCAATGCAATTGCACGCAAAACCTACAACCGCATTGCAGTACTTCCCAAAATCCAACTCCACATTGCAGTACTTTCTAAACTCCAACTCCACATTGCAGCACTCTATACCCATCTGACGGAGGAAGAACAGGCATATGACTTCCGTCAATAGCACCAATAAAATTAGGCATACCTGTAATTTTTTCAAAATGCTTAGAGATTTCCTCACATTCTTGTTTATCTGGTAAACGTATCCAAATGGGCATCAATATTTGGTTAACAGCCGTTGTCACTCGATGGATACATTTCCAAACTGTGGAATGGTGAATTCCAAAAAGATGTGCAACGACCCGATATTCGCAGCAAATTGCGTACGAGAAAATTGCAACGGCTACTTGTTTCTGAACACTAATTGGTTCTCTGGGCATTAACGGATTAAACTTCGGCCTTAAAGCAGGCTCCAATTGATCGCATATATATTGGAAAGTTTCTTTATACATTCGAAAATTTTCAATCCAATCATCAATCGTAAATCGTGAAACAATTTCCTCCCACCATCCTATATACCTATTTTTCATCCAAATAGTTCGTTTTTGGCGTGCATACATCTGATAGAACTGAAGAGTTAAGAAGATTATTAAATCTTCCATTGCAAAATCCTCCAAAATCAATATTTCTCTTATGAAAGCCCACATAAGATTCATATTCAGTTGAAAAAATCGTGTTGACAGGACTTATAAATTTTGCATGTAGGCAAAAAGTGCCATTCGGAAATATAAATCCTTCATCGTTGTTCAAAATCTGTAAAAATGGATAGATAATAAATCCTAATATTTATATAAAATATGAAAACTTTAATATTGATAATAATTAACCTAAAAGTTCACTGTCCTGTTCCCTCCCTGAGTATTTATATAAAAACAAGTACTTACGACTCCAGTTAGTAATCGAAATCCAAATCGCCTTTTTAATAGGCAGCACCGAATACGTTTATTGGTGGAAAAATACTTTTAACATTATTAGATAATTCAAATTTAAGAAAAGCCGTCTGAATCTCAGGCTTGCGTGCATCATTACCTTTGATAACCTACGTTACCGACAGTTTCCATCAGCAGGAGTACATGAATTTTATAAGCTGGCAACCCTTCTTTCACGCGCTCTCTTTCATGCGAAAGTTTCTCTTCCCCCAACCGTTCTACGCGCGCGAAACTAACATTTCGCTCGTCGGTGTAAAGCCGACCAATATCTCCTACTGAATTCAACGCTTCATTACAGAAAGCATCTTCCTGATGATTCAATAAAAATTATGAGTGTATGTTTCCAGTGCGAGTCGTAGGAACCGACCTTAAGGTTGCTGAACAGAGCCGGTTTCTTGAAAAATGTTCACATTCAATGTTATGATCAAAAAGAAAAGAACAGCAGAACGAAATTGCAGTGACGCTCAATTGTTAGCTCAGTTAGCATATTCACGGCATGGTCATCATAGAGTTAGAAAATTCTCGGAAACAAAGATTTGGAGAAGGTAACGGAGAACGTTACCGTATGCTACCGAGAATGTGAGAATTTATCGAGAATTTACGAGCACATTAATTGCTTACTATTATTTTTCGTTTTTCAACAAAAATAACGTTTATATTCAATGCTCTCATACCTAGATAGCAGTAAACATCAGGAATTAAAATTATGTTGTAGTTTGATACACAATATACTTCATATTTTTCAAAATAGAATTTAATTGATCGATTACATGAACTCTCTCAAACACCATTAAACTTTAGTTCCAAACAAGTTTTACGTAAAATTTTACATTCTTTAAGAAGTATATTTTTTGTATCAGCAAAACTAAGCACCTGTGATACTCAGCTGAAGGTGAATAGTTAACGTAGAAAATTGAGTATTATATAAACCTCATTGCTGTGACTTATTAGCTATAATCTATAACATTTCGTTGATCAAACTTGGAGAATTAATACAATAACACCGGCACACAAAAAATAAAAAGTTGGCAGCACTTTTGACTACACCTATATATCCCCATGTATTTTGACGCGCTGAATCCGAATTCGGTGTCCGTTTTGCCCGTACACCCCCGAAATTTTGAGTAAATCGCGAAAAACCGTGAAAAATCGCTGAAAATCGCATTTATAGATGTTGGTAAATGTTAGAAAGTATTCTTATGAGTGTTTCACACATGATTTCAGTGTATTTTGACGCGCTGAAGCCAAATCCGCTAAAGGTCTGTATGACGAAGAAGGCCTTCAGAGGTAATCTAAAGGCCTTCGTCGAGATGAGGGAGGAGCTTGCCGCAAGGCATCTCCGCACGGGACACCTCAAGGTAGTAGTCCAAGAGCTGGTGACGTTTTTCGTGAAGTGAGAGTATAAGTCC
>CAKNXH010058845.1:0-11863 GCA_932178445.1 Andricus quercusramuli
AGCATTATTCAAATATAATATTATTAATAATTGTAATAAATTGTTTAAACAATTATTGTGTTAACTTGAATTTGTTATTACTTCACTCTAAATGAAAATTGGACAAAAAGTCAGGAATTAAAAAAAAACGAGGCCGAGAATGTACATAATGAAATATGTGTCTGTGTGTGTGTGAAAGATAGTTTGTTGCTTTACCAATAAAGCCTCGGCGGAGATAATGTTGGATAAGGAAAGAAACTTTTGAAGTGTTTGTCCCAAATATTGCACAATTTTTATTCACGAAATTTAAAAGAAGGTAGATTACCGGGTTTACCCGAGAAAAAGATAAAAAAATAATAATGAAGAATTATTATTATAAATGTTTATAAATAAGATTATTATAAATAAATTGATTAATTTATGATAACATATACCTAATCGGCAATTGTTTAAATTATTAAAATAAAAATCGTGAAAAATAGAAAAGTTTGATCAAACAACGCGATGGTGTGATATTGTTGACTTTTTTAATACCATAAGAATGTCATAATGTGAAATCGTAACCATGACGTTATTTGAACGAAACTGAGGAAGGAAATAATTTTTACTATTTTGAAATGATACGGGATGAGTGGGCTTTAAATTATTTATACACGTTCAGGGTCTTCAAGCGATACTTTTCGAAAAAGTTCCGCTTTCGATTTACAAAATTTCTTCCGGTTGAAAATTATGTTTTTTTTTTTGGAAAATTGATGTTTTTCATTAAAAATAATTTTTGATGGGAAAATTCAAATTGAGGTAGAAAATGCATCATCCTTTTGTTGAAAATTCAATTATTTGGTAGAAAATTCATGTAACTTTTTGAGCATTCATCTTCTTTGAAAGAAAATTAATCTTTTTGGTTGAAAATTCATCCTTTTTTATCAGAAATTAATATATTTTGGTCGATAACTCACCCATTTTGTTGTAGATTCGTTTTTTTTATAAGCTCATCTATTTTTCATTTAAAATGAAAATATTTTCTCATTAAATTATCAACTATTTCATCTTTTGTTAAGAATTAATTTTTGTTCGAAAATTCAACTGCTTGGTTTAAAGTCGAACTATTCTGCAGAAAATTTTTTTTTTCCAATTTATCTTTTCTGGTAGAAAATTAATGCTTTTCAAGGAAAATTCACTTTTTTATTGGAAATTCAATTATTTGGTTGAAAAATGAACTACTTTTTTAGAAAATCCTTTTTTCTTGTTGGAGATTTGCTTCTCTTGTCAGAAAAGATACTATTTTTTCAAAAATTCTTATCTTTTTTTTTAAATCAATTTTTTCTGCAGAAAATTTAACTTAATTCCATCTTTTTGGGTAGAAGAGTAACTTTTTTTTTTTAATTATTCTGTTTTTGTTAAAAAGTCAACGATTTTGTTGGAAATTCGACTTTTTTGGTTAAACATTAATTTTTTTGGATGAAGATTCATGATTTCAGGAGAACTATTCTGTTGCAAATACTTACCTTCTTAGTCAAAAATTAATTTATTCAATTGAAAATTTAACTAAATTTCATCTTTTTTGGTTGAAAGTGCAACTATTTTTAGTAAATTTGAATTTTTTGTTTGAATTAAACTGTTTTTGATTCAAAATTAAAGACATTCTTGATTAAAATAAGAATAACTTATTCAGTAAAAAATTTTACTTTTTTCAGTTGAAAATTCCACTATTTGATTGGGAATTGTTTAATTTTATTGAAAATTCGTCTCTTTTGGTAGAAAATTCTTCTTGCTTGAAAAATTATTTTTGTAGTTTTCCCTTATTTATAATTAATTTTTTAAACTGGAAATGTAACTGATCCATTTTTTGTCGAAAATGTATCCTTTCTGATAGAAATTCAATCTTTTTCATTCAAAAATTATCTATTTGATAGAAAAGTTAACTATTTCTTGGATTGAGAAATCCACTATTTGGTGAAAATTTCATATTTTTGGTTGAAAATTCATCATTGTGATTAAAAATGAATTTTTCTGGTTGAAAATTCGAAAAAAAATTCTCGAAAATCCCAAACTAATAGAAAAAATATTATATTTCACATTCTTTCAAATTTTTCCAAAACAAAATTCTAGAAATTTTTTTTTTAAATGCTGTAATTTTATAATAAATTAAGACATTTATCTTTCCTTCTTTGGTTCTGGTGAGAAATTTCTATTATTTCGAAATCAAGAGAAATTTTAAAAATATTAAAAATGATTAAATAGCGGCGACTTTTCTGAAAAAAAAAATTATCATTTTCTTCAAAAAATCGAAAAGTGGTATCTTGCGTATTTTTCAAAGAAAATTAGTATTTTTTATTTACAGAAAAATCAAAAAGCCCTCGCTAGAATAAAATTAGTTGTATAAATATAGAATTTTCAAACTAATTTTTCATGACTTTTTCCGGAGAAAAATTGAATACAAATTTTGATACCGGGTCTAGAACGTTTTTTGAATGCGTTTTTTGACTGAATTGGTACTGGTTTCACGAGAAAATCTTTAAGGTTCCAGATCAAAAAATTTCGGTTCAAACTATTTTCCTGGTCAAGAGAATTTTTTTTTCAAAAATTGAATATTCAAATTTTTTTTTTAAAAACGACGGATTTTAAAAAATGCTAAAAAATGTGCTCGCCTTTAAAAAATTCTACTTTTATGATATCTTGTATCATTTGTGAGAGAGGTGAAAAGGAATCGATTAAAAAAAAAAAAAAAAAAAAAAAAAAAAAAAAAAAAAATTGTAGCCCCATAAATAATACTATTATCCTTTTTTTGAGTTAAATGTATTTATTTTTTCATTTTCAAAGTTACATACAGTAAATTATTTAGTTAGTTAATAATATTAACATTATTAATTTTGTTTTGAAATTTTCAATTCAATGTTCAATTTTGGAATTGAACCTATTTTGATATCAGCCCTCCACCCTTCAAATCTCTAGTACCGATTTAACGAAAAATAGTTACTAACAACAATAATCGGTTAAAATAACTATTTTTGCTCACCTTAAATAACTTTTGAGTTACTTTAAGTGAAAAATAGTCAAAAAGTGAAAAATTTTAGAAAGAACCGCATTTTTCTACAAAGAATATTATTGATGATTCCAAATTATTTAAACCATTAATTCTGCTACATTAAATTAAATTTTAACTCACTTCAATTGAAAACTGAACAAAAAGTTGAAAATGAAAAACAAAATCGTTATTATGATAATTAGCCATAATTAGCGCTAAGAAATTGCGAAACACATTTTTTCACTTATGGGGTTTTTGTAATATTTCTCTCGTATTTGATCAACCATAAAATATGATGAAATATTGCATTCCGAATGATAATAAAAATAATATTAGTTTTTAATTCTTGAGGATAGGCCCAAATTAATTTGATAAAAAGAAAACTAACTTTCTTATAATTTTTTTGAATGTTCAATTTTTTATATTACATATCATATGGGTTTGACGTGAGTTCTGAGCTTTAAGAAAAATTTGACTTTACGCATATATTAATAAGCTTTTAATTGTATAATTTTTATTTTATTTCGACAGAAGAATGATAATTTGTTAAAACAATTATTTTTGTTTAACTAAAATAAACATTAACTCACTCCAAATGAAAAGTGGAGTGGAAGTTGCAAATTTTAGAGATAAAACTAATTTCTTGCATAATTTAAAGATAATATTAATAACAAAAATAATAAATTTTTCAAACAATTATTTTTGTTAAAAATTTAAAAGAAACCACAAAGAAAGTCATAATTAGCGCCAAAGACTTGCTCAACCCATTTTTTCACTTATGGGGGTTCCTTGAGAACCCTATCAAACAGACTTATGTGGGTGATGTTTGGAAATCAATATTTTTTTCGTATCCAATGGCTAATTGTGGAAAGAAATGATAAGTTTCAACTTGACTCAGCTATTGTTGAGGATTCTGATTAAAAATTCACAAAAATCTACTTTTTTCTTATGGGAAATACGTGTTAAGCTTCATGTTTGATAAAAAATGATATTTTTCCTTTCATTCAACATGATCGATATTTCAATATAATTTCTTAATATCATAGAACATTTTTTTTTCCAGGCAGCTAATTGTTGGCATGACCAATACTTTAAGCCTGTTGACCTCATATTCACAGATATGAGATTGTACGATTCGTGTGAGAATTGCGTGAGTGCTAGTGAGACGCTAGTAGATTAGAGCATATTAGAATGTCACTAACACAAAGTCATGAAGTGTACATTTCCTGTTCTTAACATATATATATGCGAGCGCCTATCTGAGAATTTGTCAGTTTTCTTCTCCGAGAATGAGGTCTCTTTTCTGTGCTGCTGCCATCATTTCGATGGTCTCCACTTATATTGGTAAGTATAATCATCATTATCATTATTCCAGTACGTGGCGAATGTCCATCCTTTGTCCATTACATCTTTGAAATTTTCAATTCATCAATTCCATTTGTCTTTTCACAGGAATATCATCAAGCATGGACCCAGGAGATTGGTGGGGAAATGGTGCAACTTGGAGTGGTACATCAGGCGGAAGGGCAAAACCGAGACCGCTCTTGGAGGGCGAGAATGAACATCATCCACTTTTGAATACTGGAACTGAAGGATTCGTAAATGGTGGTCACGGTAATACGGGAGCATTCGATTTCTCATCATGGACTGGGCAATTTGACGCGCATGCTGCAGGTTCAACTGCGCCTCAGAATTATCATCACTATCAACAAGCTGATGGCATGTTATCAGCAATTCCATTCCCAGGAGGATATGAAGATCAGCTGCAGAATAACGCAATGGTTACTACTCCACGTGTTGTAAGAGGAGGAGAGCGTAAACGTAGAGGCAAAAAAAAAGTTTCAGAAGCCGAGGACGCATTGGATGTACGAACTATCAATGCTAACCAAATGAGAGTTCATGATCCCAAAACTGGGCGTTTCGTAGGTGACGGTAAGGATCACTTGCTTCATGGATACCATTCACGTAAAGCACATGAGGGCCTGTTGAATGAAGTTTCATACAATGCACAGATTGATATTGCGGATCAACTAAAGAAACGAGGACTTGGTACTCGGCGTGTGGCGGAGGCAAATGTAGTAGGGCAAGACCCAGAACATGTCCTTCATTTACGTGAGGGCGAATATGCCCACCCAAATGAAGGTATGCTGGAGCCGAATACTCTATTTGATCAAGGATATGGAGGTAACTTTCCTGAAGATTTCTATGTGAAGCATGGATATGGCCATCAGCATCACAACTTCCAATAAAATGAAACAACCACATTCAACCCCAGAATACAATTTCAATGGAAACATTCCAAATCACTTCTATTTCGGAATTAATTATTCAAACGTAATATTTCATTAAGTAGAGACACTTTTTAATAACAATATTGTATTGCTGTTGATATCTGATCTTCAAAGAACCATGTTTATCATGTAATAAAAAACAGGCTACAAATAATTATGTTGTATTTTTTTCATTCCTTTATCACCGTAATTAGTGATGTATGCTCGAAATTATCCCTAGCTGATGAAGCAATCAATATTGTTCAAAATCAATAATCAATATTATCAAAAGCAACAACTTTCTCGGAATGTATATTTTACAGTCAAATCAGAATGTAACTGAATTTTATTAATTTTGGTTATTTTGTGATCCAATATTTTTTTGTCGCGGATTTAAAATTCTTTAAATTTATTCAGCCTGAAAAATATTTGCTTTCTACATATCGCAAAGCCAAGAATGTACATAATCATATATGTGTGTGTGAGCGTCGAAATTATTTTATCCCTCTATCAATAAAGCCTTGCCGGGGATAACGTTGGATAAGGAAACAAACTTTTGAAGTGTTTTCATCAAATATTGCGCAGGTTTTATTCACGAAATTCAAAATAAGGTAGATAATTACCTATGATTGCAACATGTGTGAACATTAGGGTGGTAAAAAAAAAAATTTTCGCATTATTATGGAAACACCCCCCAAATTTGTTCAAATCTACCCAAAAATGAATGCATTTTTTTGTTTCGAGAAAAAATTATATTCAGGGGTGACGCAAGCCCCATGAAGATTAACATGTATTTCCCATAAGAAGAAAAGACGTTTTTGTCAATCTTATTAAGAATCCACAATATTATGTCAAACGAGTTGGAACTCAACATTTCTTTTCATAATTAGCCATAGAATACTACTAAGATATAACTTTTCAAATATCACCCCCATAAGTCTGTTTTATAGGGTCCCAAAGAAACCCCATAAATGAAAAAATGGGTTTTGCGAGTTTTTGACTCTAATTATGATTTTTTGGTTTTTTTTAACACGAATTGTTTCTAACACATAAAATATTACTTTATACTGAAAATTAGATATTTTCATGACTTGTTTAAACAATTTATTATTGTTTTTAGCAATTTTCTCATACAATGGAGTTAGAAAGACGCGGTTTTTTCACAAATTTTCCATTTGTTGTCCAATTTTCAATTAAAGGAAAGTGATAGTTTTTCAGTGTTAACAATAGTGTTTGTTTAAACAATTTATTAGAAATATTAATAATATTACATTCGAAAAATGCTAGAAAGATGCGCTCTTTCAATTTCTGGATTTTCGTCCAATTTTCATTTAGAGTGAAGTGATAATGAATTCAAGTTAACAAAATAATTGTTTAAAAAATTACTATCATTGTTGATACTATTCTCTTTGCTTAATTAGTAGAATGCTGCGGTTTTTTCTGAAATTTTCAACTGTTTGTATTTTTTTTGTTAGGCGTGACTTGATAATTAATTATGTTTAGCAAAAATAATTGTTTAAACAAATTATTATTGTTTATGAATATCTTCATCTATATCAATTGCGCCTGATAGTCCGGTTTTTCATCAATTGTGCGTTTTTTTCTAAAATCTTCTACTTTGCATCGCCTTTTTATTTATGAACAAATGATAAGTCAACCACAAAAAAAAATGATTTTTCTAATGGTATTGTTATATCAAGTCAATTATTTTTGCTCTTTTCCCAATGCTTAAAAAAATTAATTTAAAGAAAAAAGCTATTTCACACAAGAGAGAGAAATCAATGTTGAATTGTTTAAATAACTTTCTTGTCAACTTTAATTAATTATTACCTCATTCGGGGTCTTTAAACAATAATTTTCGAAAGAGTTATGTTTGATTTAGAAATTTTTTTTCTCTAGTTAAAAATTATTATTTTTTAATTGAAAAATAATTTTTTCATCAGAAAATTTAACTATTTCATTTTTGTTTGAAAAATTATATTCGTTGGTTGAAGCTTTAACGATTCAATGGAAAATTAATATATCTTGATGAAAATTCATTTTTTGTTGATAGAAAATTAATCTTGTTGGTCAAAATTTTATTTTTTACGGTCAAAAGTGCAACTATTCAGTTGAAAATTAATCTGGTTTTATTATTGATTCAACTATTTTTTTGAAAGTTCAACTTTTTTTGTTGAAAATAATTACTAATAATAAATAAATAATAAATAATAAATGAATGTGTATAGAGAAGATATTAATGAAAGGGGCTACTTTGGTTCAAAATGTATCATATAAATTTTCCCAATTTTTGTTTTTTAAATAAAAATTCATACTTTTAGCAAGAAATTTAAGAATTTTATTGAAAGAGCGTTTTTTTGTGAAAAGATAATTTTTTAACTGAAAACGTCAATATTCAATTTTTAGTTGAAAATTGATATTTTCCAGTTAAAAATTCGTATTTCAATTGAATCTTCATAATATCATTTTTTTCAGTTAAAAGTGCAACTATGTGGTTGACAATTGATCTGGTTTTATTAGGGATTCAAATATTTGATTGAAAATTCAATTTTGTTGTTGTTAAAAATCATTACTTATAATATAATAATAATAATTATACATATATAATGAATTTTTAAATTGTTTATATTTTTAAATGTACATTTATTTTATGTTTCAGGTACGTATGACTCATACAGTGGATTATTTTATATTTCAAAATAGAAATTGCTGATCGTATTGGTATGTAAAAAATAGTGTTGCACAATCAAGCAGTTGCTTGAAAATTTGAAAAAATTGGTTGAAAATTTATCTATTCATTTGAAAATTCAACAATTCTATTTGTAGCTATTTTGTGAAAAATCAATTTTTTAGATGAAAATTAAATTATTTTGTTGAAAATTCTTCTTTTTGTGGTATAAAATTAATGCTCTGCAAGGAAAATGCACTTTTTTATGGGAAAATCAACTATCAGATAAAAAGATTTTTTTTTTCGTTGAAAATTCAATTAGTTGGTTAAAAATTAAATTACTTTGTTAAAAAATCCTTTTCTCTTATTGGGGATTCTCTTCTTTTGTCAGAAAATATATTATTTTGTCAAAATGTCTTATCTTTTTATTTAAAAATTAATTTCTTAACAGAAAATTTAACTACATTTTATCTTTTTTAATTAAAGATACAAATATTTGTTTCAAAATTCGACTTTTTTGGTTGAAAATTTAACTGCTTGATTGAAAGTTTAGCTACCTTGTTAGAAATTAATTTTGTTGGTTAGAGATTCTTGATTTCAGAAGAAAATTCATCTCTGTGTTGAAAATTGAATTATTTTGCGGAAAATTCATGTAATTTTCTAAGAATTCGTCTTTTCCGGATTTTGGTTAATAATTTATTTATTTTTTCTGTTTTTTTGTAAATCTAACTATTTGGTGAAACATTTTTATTTTATTTTTTTGTTAAAAATTCAAAACTTGGATGAAAATTAAACTACTTTATTAAATATTCCGTTTTTCTTGTTGGAGATTTGCTTGGTCGGTCGGAAAATATACTATTTTGTTGAAAATTCTCACTTTCTTGATAAAAAATGAATTTTTTCAATTGAAAATTCAACTAAATTTCATCTCTTTTGGTTGAGAGTGCAACTACAGTGTTGGAAATTTGACTTTTTTGGTCGAATTAAACTGTTTTGATTCAAAATTGAAAACTTTTTTTGGTCAAAGTAAGAAAAATGTATTCATTTAAAAATGTATCTTTTTCAGTTGAAAATTCCACTATTTGGTTTGGAATTAATGAATTTCATTACAAATTTATTTTATACAAAAAATTTCTTTTTCGCAATAAAAGATGTTTTTTTTTTCTCACAAAATATTTGAATTTTCAACCATATAATGGAATTTTCAAAATCATAGTTTATATTTCGATCAAAAAACATAAAATTCATAAAAAAAAAAGTTTTTCAAACCCAAAACGAGTTTTCCACAAATAAAAATTTTTCACGAAAGAAAGAAAATTGTACCTAAATTGATGAATCTTCAAGATGAATTTTCTCTAAAAAAATTGTATTTACAAGCAAAAAATATGATTCGAGCAAAAAATTATTATTTCACGAAACTGATGTTTTTTTACCCAAAAAAAAATAAAATTTTAAACCAAGAAAATTTTTTTTTTTTTTACCATAAAAGGAGAATTTTCAACCAAAAAGATCAATCTTAAAAAAATGGAAGAGTTACATTTTGAGTTGAAAAATTATTTGAATTAAAAAAAGGAGACTTCCACTAAACAGTTCAATTTTTAACCAAAAATTAAAAAAATTCGATCAAAAAAATAAAGTTTTAACAATATAGTTTGAGTTTTTCATAAGAAAAAAAAAATTTCTACCAAAGCGGATGAATTTATAAATCAAAAAGATTAATTGAAAAAAATAGTAGAATTTTCCTTTAAAAAAAATTTTAGTTTACTTTTCACGATTAAAATATGAATTTTTAACCAAAAAATATGTTTCTACAAAAAAAGGATGAAATTTCTCTAAAGAAAGATGAATTTTTATTCGAAAAGAAAACACATGTTTAAAAAATAGTTGAATTTTCATCCAGGAAAGATTCCAGTTCATTTTTTAATACCAAAATATGAATTTTGAAGAAAAAGTAAGTTTTCTGCGAAATAGTTAAATTAAAAAAAAAACAGTAGAATTGAATTGTGTAGAATAGTACACTGCGTGAGTTATCAAATAAAAAAGTCATTAGCACCTTACTCGCAAGCGGAGCCTTCTCAAGTGGTAGTGACCTTCTTTGGTCAGCCTTGTCCTTAAATATAATATGATGTGTCACCGCAAGAACTGTAGTACCGAAACTTTCCAAAAATTTTGAAAATTCTTGGATTATCTAAATTTCCGTATATTTTCAACATTTCTAAGATGTTCAAAATTTCGAAAATGTTCAAAATTTCCGAGGTTATCAACATTTCTGAATTTTACAAAATGTTCAATTTTCTCAAATTTTCTAGAATTTGTAAAACTTTCTAAAATTTGTAAAATATTCCAAAATTCTAAAATTTTCAACATTTTCAAACTTATCAAAATTTGTAACGTTTGTGGATTCTGTGAAACGTTACAAATTTATAATATAATTCAAATTTCTGAAATTAATGTTCAAAATTTTAAAATTTCTAACGTTATTTAAATTTCTAAAGTTACCGAAATTCCTAGAATGTTCCAAATTTTTTAAATTCTGAAAATTTCCAACATGTTCAAAACTTAAAATATTGTCAAGATTTTTAAAATTATAGAATCATCTCAAAGTTTCAAAAATTTCGAAATTTATTTATGAAAATTTATCAAATGTTCAAAATTTCCGGAAAAATTTTTAATTTCCAATGGTTTTCATTTTTTTCTATTCTCCAAGTTTTCAAACTTTTAAAAATTCTAACATTTTCGTAAAATCTTAAATTTCTATGAATCTCTTAAATATTTCCAATTTTTATAATTTATGAAAATTTTAGATATTTCAGACATTTTGGGAATTTCTGAAATTTTGGAGAATTTCGAAATTTTGAAAAGTTCCGAAATTTTTGAAATTCAAGACGATTCTATAATTTTACAAATGTTGACAATATTGTAAATTTGGAACCTCTGGAAATTAAAAAATTTTTGATAATTTGAAAAATTTGGAACATTCTAGAAATTTTTCTACTTTTAGAAATTTAGATAACGTTGACTTAGAATATATTAGTTTACAAAAAGTATACGTTATCGGTTATCCATTCTAAAAAATTAATTTCAAGCTTTGAAGACTTTAAAATACATCTAAAAAGAATTTGAAAGATTAAAAAACAAATTTTTTTTCAATTTTTGCAGAATTTTAAAAATTCCCAAAAAATTTGAATTATTCAAAAAAATATTTCAATATTTTCAAAGGTTCAGAAAGATAAAATAATTATTTAAAATTCGAAAAGATTTCAAGACATTTAAAAAAATGTTGATTTTCAAATATTTGAAACAAAAAATTAAAAGCTTTTTAAGAATTTGTAAAAGTTTCATGAGAAGATAGATTTTTGAAAAAATGTCTGAAAAAGCTTTAAATAATTTTTTATTTCACAAAATTCATTTCCAGACTATGTTTAAAAATATTTTTGAAAATTTCAAAAGATTTACAAAATTTTCAAAAAAGATTCTCGAAGATTTTCAAGAAATTTTCTTTAAATTTGCAAAATTTTCTCAATATTTTAGGAGACATTCAAATCATTCAAAAATATATTCAGAAGTGTTGAAACAATTTTAAAAACAATTTAAAATTTAAAAATATTTCAAAAAACTTAAAATGAAATGCAGATTCTTTAAGGTTTTAAAATGAAATTTTCAATTTTTCTGAGACTTCTGGGAATATGAAAAGTGATTCTTCATCTTGAAAAATTAATTTGAAGAGAATATTTAACCAGAATTTAAAATATTACGAAAGCTTTCCGAAGTTTTTAAAAGATAACAGTATTAAACAATAATTAATTCTGTGTAGGAAATATTAAGTGGAGAAAATATTCCATGTGGGGAAAAATACAGTATCAAACAATAATTTATTCTGTGGAGAAAATATTTAGTGGAGAAAATATTTTGTGTAGAGAA
>CAKNXH010058845.1:11873-29215 GCA_932178445.1 Andricus quercusramuli
AGTATTACACAATAATCAATTCTGTATAGAAAATTTCTGACTGGAGAAAATATTTTGCATAGAAAAAAAAATAACAGTATTAGACAATATTAAATTCTGTGTAGGAAATATTCAGTGGAGAAAATATTTGTTGTAGGAAAAATATGATCAGTATATTCTTCTTTGATTCTAGTGAGAAATTTCTCACTATTTTAAAATCGAGAGAAACATTCTAAAAATATTTAAAATTATTAGATGGCGTATTTTTCGAAGAACAAAAATTTTCTGATGCATTTTTGGATCCCCGTACTGTGCTATCTTCAATTTTCAAAGTAAAATTTTCTGATGAAAAAGAATATTTTCTCCTTCATTCAATACAATGGATATTATAACATTATTTCTTAGAATCATAGAAAATTTCATTTTACAGAGACTAATTTTTCGCATGACAAATACTTTAAGCCTGCTGACCTCATAGTCACAGATATGAGATTGTATGATTCGTGTTAGAATCGCGTGAGTACTAGTGAAACTCTAGTTGATAAGAGCACATTAGAAAATCACTCACACAAAGTCATTAAGTGCACAAATCCTGGTCTTAAAAATTATATATAAAAGCGCCTGTCTGAGAATTTGCCAGTTCTCTTCTGCGGAAATGAAGTCTGTTTTTGCTGCTTCTGCCATCATGCTGATTGGCTTCAGTTATATTGGTAAGTATAATCATCATTCCAGTACGTGGCAAATGTGGATCCTTCGTCCACTATATCTTCAAAATTTTTGATTCATAAATCTGATTTGTCTTTTCACAGAAATATCGTCATGTATGGACCAACGAGAGAGAAGGGGAAAGACTGTGAGTCGGAATGATATATCATCAGGCGAAAATCCCGGTAAAACGAAAGAATCCAAATCGGCTTTTGTTGAAGAGCATGACCTGAATGGTGAACCGAAAAGTTTTAATCACAATCTTGGACGTTTTCGTGGTCACAAACGATACCTACGAGGAACAGCTGAACACCAGCATGCATTTTTAATTCAAATGGCCCGTGGAGCAGAGTCCAAATTCCCAGTGACCACTCCAGTGACCAAGAACCCCGAAAACGCATGGGCTCCGCGATTTTCCCGGTTATTGGCACCTTCACTCTCAGGAGGATCTGAAGCTGACTATCAGCGTCAGCTACAAAAGGACGCATTGATTACTACTCCACGTGTACGAGGAGAGCCTAACTTCAGCTATGAACCAGATCATACTCAACATGATAGTACTCTGCATACAGAGCAGGAATCTGTAGCAGGTGACGAACAATATTCACTTGGTTCATCTAGACTCAAACATAGAGCTCCAGTAGAGGACGCATCGAATGTACGAGCTGACAAGCGTGGCCGTAGAAAAGCTCATGATGGCCTGTTACCTAAAATTTCATACGAAGGAGTGATTGATATTGCGAGTAAAGTAAGCCAACAACCACATGTTGATACTGCGCATCTAGGGCAGGCTCCTGTAGCAGGGTTTGACTCACAATTTTTGTATCGAGGAGAGCATAACCTTTGGGATCATCCGGAGTTTCAACATGCTAATGCTCTGAATGTAGGACAGGAATATGTAGCAGGAAATTATCCACACTTTATCAATCATGGAGAGCAGAACCCTTTGGAACAACAATGGTCTCCATATGCTCATGTGCAGAATCTATACCCGGCAGCTGTAACAGGGAATGAACAACACCAATTCATTCCAGGACATAATGGCGTATATTTCGACCAAACTGCAGGAATGCCGCCGAATGCTTTATTTGAGGAATCATCAGCTGCTCATCAACTTAATCCGGGTACTCATGGGTATCAAGGACACGGCCATCAAAAATAACGCTTCCGATAAAATGGGACAAGCATATTGAACCCCAGTTAACAATTTTATTGGAAACATTCTATATCAAACATTTATATTCTCAAATTAATTTTTGTATGTAACATATCTTTAAGTGGAGACACTTTTTACCAACACTATTGTATTTCTGCTGATATCTGATCTTCAAACAACTATGTTTATCATATAATAAAAAACAGGCAATAAAAACTATGTGGTTCATAAAGAAACATGAGTGCGTGTCGAAATTAGTTTAATCCTCTATCAATAAAGCCTTGGCGGAGATAAAGTTGGACGAGGGAATACATTTTTTGAGTGTTTGTATAAAGTATTGTGCAATTTTTATTCACAAAATTCGAAAAGATGCCATAAATTACCTATAATTTAAACTTGGGAGATTATATTGCAAAGAGAAATTTCAAGTACAAATTCAAATATCAAATTTAACTATTTGGTTGAGAATTCTTTTTTTTTTTTTTTGTAGGAAATTAATGCTCTTCAAGGAAATTTCATTTTTTTGTAGGAAATTCAACTATTAGGTGAAAAATTTGTATTTATTTGTTTGTTGAAAATTCAGTCAGTTGACTAAAATTTGAACTACTTTGTTGAGAAAATCCTTCTGTTGGAGATGCACTTCTTTGATCGGAAAAAAATTATTATTTTGTTGACATTTTTTATCTTTTTAGTTGAAAATTGTTTTTTTCAACTGAAAATTAAACTGAATTTATCTTTTTTGGGTAGAAATCAACTATTTGGTTGAAAATCAATCTTTTTTTGTTGAGGATTCAACAATTTTTTTGAAGATTCAATTTTTTTTGGTTGAAGATTTGAGTGATTGCTTAAATGTTTAGCTAACTTGTTAAAAAATTGATTTTTTTGGTTGAAGATTCCTGATTTTACGAGAAAATTCATCTTTTTGGTTGAAAAGTTAATTATTTTGCTGAAAATTCGTCTTTTTCGGCTAAAAATTAATATAATTTGGTTGAGGATTCAACTATCTAGTGAAATTGTTATTCAAAAAAATTAATTTTTGACTAAGAAGGTAAGAATTTTCAACAAATTAGTATATTTTTCGACCAGTGAAGCGAATTAAATTCAAAAAACTACAAATATTCTACCAAATAATAAGATTTGAAAAAAAATATGAATAGTTGAATTTTCAACTGAAAAAAAAAATTTTACGTAGTATATCAACTTTAAACTATGGAGTTGGACTTTTGAAAAAATCAAAATCATCTTTTTACCAAAAATGTAATAGTTGATAATTAAATAAAAAAATATTTTCATTCTTAATAAAAAAGAGTTGAACTTGTCAAAAAGCAACGAATCCTCAAGAAAATATTCGAATGCTCGACCAAAATATATTAATTTTTGTTAACTAAGAAGATTAATTTGCTGCCAAAAAAAGATGAATTCTCAAAAATTACATGAATTTTCAGCAAAATAAAGAAATTTTCAACCAAAGGGATGAATTCTCTTTTAAAATCAGGAATCTTCAACCAAAAAAATTAATTTTCATTCTAGTTGAACTTAGAACCAAGGAGTTGAATTTCAAAAAAAAAGGAACTCTTAACAAAAAATGTGATAGTTGACAAATTAATAAAAAAATATTTCCTTTTTAAATAAAAAAACAGGTGAACTTTTCGAAAATAAACGAATCATCAACAAATTGTGGAATCCTCAACTAAAATATCTGAATTTTTAATGAAAAAGTATAATTTTTCCAACAAGAATATTAATTTTCAGCAGAAAATATGGATGTTTAACAAATGACATAAATTTCGAGCAAAATAGTTGAATCCTCAACCAAAATATTTTAATTTTTAACCAAAAAGGATGAATTTTCAACCAAGAAGATAAATTTTCTTTCGAAAAAGACTTATGTTCAACAAAGTACATGTAGTCAAATTTTTACCTAAAAAAGACCAATTTTTTAACAAAACTGAAATGGTCAAATTTTCGGTCTGAAAAATTAATTTTTAATCAAAAAACGACAACAAATGTCCAACACAATAGTTTAATTTCAAAGGAAAGAGATGAATTTTCAACTGAAATTATGAATCTTTAATTTATATATATATATATATATATATATATATATATATATATTATAGATATAATTAATTCGTAACCCATTGATTTTTTATTGTTTATTGTATATTGTGACAATATTCTCTATTTACATTCTTGGCTTCGGAATATGAAGAAAGTACATATTCTCCAGAATGAATGAATTTAAAAACTTTTCAAACTTTCAAATATTTTTAATGATTCAATTTCGAGTTTATATCACTAATTATGATGAGCAAGGAATGAAAAAAGTGCAACATAATTTTTTATAGCTTCTTCTTTATTACATGATGAACGAAGTTCTTTGAGAAGCAAATATCAGCATAAATACAATAGTGTTTGTAAAAACTGTCTATATATAAAGAAATATTAAACACATAAATTAATTTGGAATCATAAGTGTTTGATTTAGAATGTTTCTATTAAAATCGTGTATTGGGTTTTAATATGGTTGTCTTCTTTCACTGGAAGTGTTGTTGATGGCCAGGTCCATAATACCCATGGGGAGCTTGATAAAAAGGATATCCATATCCTTCACCAAATAGAGCATTCGGCGGCATTCCTTCAGTTGGGTGTTCATATTTGCCATCCTGTCATAGAATGAAATGATTTGGGTCTTTCCCTACTACAGATACGTGTCCTGTATTATGAGGATTAGCATATGGATACCATTGTTGATGCAAAAGGTTCTGATGTTCGTGATTAAGAAGGTGTTGGTCATTCCCTGCTACAGATGCCTACTGTGGATACTCAGAAATAAGATCCAATTTTACGAAACGCCCACTTTGGCGATCAAAGCTTTTATACGGCCCATCTTGTCAGTTATTATCTCGGGTTCTGAATCAATTTGATGGTCTCTAGATGAACTAGCTTCTTTCTTCAGTTTAGGCTGTCCTCTTAGACGTGGAGTAGTAACCAATGGGTTTTGCCGTTGCTGACGCTGATAGTCAGCTTCATATCCTCCTTGAAGCGGAACTGCAAATATATTGCCATCTTCTTTGACCTTTCTTCGACGTGTCTTAACCACAGTTGACCTTAAAGCAGGCTCGTCAGGTGGGTTAAAAGCTGCCCAGCCGTCTAGTGCCCATGGCGCATTTTTCCCCCTCTGTACGAATTGGTGATCATCAAACATTATAAAGTCGCACCGCTCCCCTCTCGTCCTTTTTCAAAGTCAAATTTATCACACCCTTTCCTTTCTTCTCTCTTGGGTTGATGGCTGATGATATTTCTGTGGAGAGACAAATAAAATTCGTGAATTTTTTATTTTTAAGATATGATGGATGAAGGATTGACATTCGCCAAGTACTTAAATAATCATAATGATTATTAATATACTGACCAATACAACTGCAGACCAGCAGCATGATGGCAGAAGTGCCAAAAAGAGACCTCATGATTGCAGAAGGGAACTGAAGGATTTCCAGATATAGGCTCGTATATATATATGTTTAGGCCGGGAAATGTATACTCAATGACTTTGTGTTAGTGAAATTCTAATGTGCTCTAATTAATTAGCGTCTCACTGGCACTGACGCGATTCTAGAATGAGTCATAGAATCTCTTATCTCTGATCATGAGGTCAACAGATTCAAAGTATTCGCCATGCCAACAATTAGATCTCTGAAATCCTTTTATCAAAGAAATTTTGCTTTGAAAATTGAAGACAGTACAGTAGGGTGGTGCAAAAATGCTTTGGAGATTTTTCTGTACCGAATTTTCATGAATAAAGCCTGGAAATTTGTTCTAATCCATAAAAAAATCAATTCATTTTTTTTCAAGAAATGATACTTAGATGTGGCGCAAACCCCATAAGCCCCATAAGTCAGTTGTGCGGGGTCCCAAAAAAACCCCACAAGTGAAAAGAGGGGGTTCGCGAGATTTTGGCGCTAATTACGACTTCCTTTATGGGTTTTTCAATGCAAATTGTTTCTGATACATGAAATACTACTTTATACTGATGATGTGGGAAGGGGGATGCAGGAGTGAATCACTGGTTGGAGGAGTGCGTGAAGTTGGAAAGGAGTGGGATAAGCATGGAGGTATTGATGCATGAAAAAGGGGAAAAAGGGCAGTAGCATGGGTGCAGAGTGTTGGGTAAGATGGAGAAGAAGAGAAGGATGGAGGAAGAGGAATTAAGAAGGAAAGACTGCGAATAGGAGATGAAGTAGATATAAGTTCTAAATATTGTACATGGTAGATAAGTAGTAAGTATAAGCCGTGAAAACAGAGGTTGGCAAGCTAGGCAATGTGAGAAAGTAGGGACATGCGAGGGAGGTGAGGCGAAGAGAGGAAGGCAAGGCGATAAGAGCGTGTGGTCTCAGAGATAAGGAATGGATGGATGTTAGCTTTTAAGGGTTAGTTTTAAGATAATTCTGTGAAAAATGGAAGTGTAAGCAAGTTAATTTTTTGAGGCCAGCAGGCTGAAAAATAAACGTTTATCTATCTACCTATTCCAATACATTTTTGGATCGTCCGTGGAAGAGCTCATGATCCCAAAACTGGGCGTTTCGCAAGTGAAAGTAAGGATCACTTGCTTGAAAATGACCATTCACGGTGATCGTCTGAGGTCTTTAGGTTTGTCTTGACTGAAGAAAAATACTGAGTAGGCTATTCTATTGTTTTTGACATTAAAATGGGAAAGTGAAGTACCCAAAATCGTAAAAATTCTCGGTGTGCCGATTCTCCAGTTTGATCTGACCATAGTCTTAAACCTTCTGAATGGAAGAAGTATCTAAAAATTATCATGGTGAAATATTTGAAGGAAATGTTGCAGATGAAAGAACCCGATGAATCACTAGATCCTAATAATTATGAAGATGTAGGTCAGTTTATTTTGACACCTGACGTAAGTGCATTCAACGCGATGAACAAAATAGTTGATTCCCAGTTTTCTACAAAAAAAATTGACAATTCTAATCACCTAGACAACTTTCTTGAAGAACTAGCGAAGGCAATAATGGCAACAGATATCTCGATCAGACTGGAACTACATACATGTTTTATTCGAGAATCCTGAAGATTGTTCAACATTTTTCGAACATTCAGAAGGTTCAGGACTATGGTCAGAACAAGCTGGAGAATCAATACACAGAGCATTTTTGCGATTTTGGGAGAAAAGAAAAATAAATCTGATCAGGGATTCCTCTTACTCACAAAGACTGAAAGATGCTGTTGAAGAATTCCCCTCCTTTCATTTACAAATCACCCACTTGTAAGGTCGTAATTAAAATGTTGATTATTTGTGACTCCATCTTGAAGAGGGGAGCAGCTACGATTTTGGGACCTTCATTTTCGGACTCTACGGGTCAAAGACAATAAAAAAGCCTACTCAAAATTTGTTGTCAGTCAAGACAAACCCAAAAACCTCGGACAATCACTGTGCATTCACATCCATCATATAAGAGCCTCTTACCTGAAATTTCATATGGAGGAGCGATTGGCATTGCGGATGAACTGAATCAGCAACCACATGTTGATATTCCGCATCTAGGACAGGCTTCTGTAGCAGGGAATGACCCAAAACTTTTCAATCAAGGACAGCATGACCTTTTGAATCAACAAGGGTATCCATATGCTAATGCCTAGAATCCAGGACAGGCATCTGTAGCAGGGAATTACCCATACCATCTCATTCAAGGACTTGATGGCGCATATGCAGACCCAACTGAAGGAATGCCGGAGAATACTCTATTTACTGAATCATATGGACATCCACATAATCCGGGTTCCCATGGGTAGTAAGGATCTGGCCATCAACAATAACACTTCCAATAAAATAAGACAAACATATTGAAACTCAATTCACAATTTTAATGGAAAAATTCTAAATCAAACACTCATGTTTTCAAATTAATTTTTCTATGTAATATATCTTCAAGTAGAGACACTCTTTATTAACACTATTGTATTTCTGCTGATATCTGCTCATCAAATAACTATGTTTATCAAGTAATAAGGAACAGGCTATGAAAATTGTGTGCTATATAAGGAAATATTTGTGTGTGTGTTAGTATATTCTCCTATTGGTAAAGCCTTGCCGGAGATAACGTTGGATGAAGAAACGAATTTATGAAGTGTTTGTCTAAAATATTGTGCAAGTTTCATTTACAGAATACAAAAGATTCAAGATGAGTACCTATGATTGAAACCTGGGTGAATGTAATGCAAAGAGTCTAACTGAAATATTTTATGATTTGTAATCGATTTTTTTAGGTGAATTTATTAGAATTTCGATTAATTTTTATTTAACAATCGAAAGAAAAATGCTGGTGTTGAATTAATTATCTTGCTATTATTTATAATTAATAATCCAGACGTCGTATTAAATTAATTTAGAACATCATCTCATCAGTCACTTGATGAGATCGCTATGATGAAAAACCCAGTTCACCCGAGAACATGTTGCAAGAAAAAATTATTATATGAATATATTAAATTAATTATAATAATATATACCTAATGGACAATGATTTTTATTATTAAAATGAAAAAAGTGAAAAATTGAAAAGCTTAATAACTTAATAACATAAATAACTTAATAACGCGATGGTGAAATCATAACCATGACGTTGTCTTATCTACAATTTGAAAACAGTTCCTTCTCATTGTTTGAACAAAGCTAAGGAAAAAAAGAATTTTTACGATATTAAAATGATACGGAATTAGTGGGCTCTAAATTATTTATACACATTAAGGGTCTTCATGCGATACTTTTCAAAAAATTTTGTTTTCGATTTGAAAAATTTTTTCCGGTAGCTAAAAATTCTTATTTTTTAATTGAAAATTAATTTTGTCATCAGAAAATTTATCTATTCCATTTTTGCTTGGAAATCTATCTTTATTAGTTGAAACTTCAACCGTTTGGTTGAAAATTAATGAATTTTGATGAACATTAGTCTTTCTTGGTAAAAAATGAATCTTCTTCGTAAAAAATTCATTTTTTCCGGTTAAAAGTAAAACTATTTAGTTGAAAATTAATCTGGTTTTATTATTGCTTTAACTATTTTGTTGGAAATTCAAATTTCTATGTTGAAAATTAATACTGATAATAAATGATACATAAATAAAAAATAATAATAAATAGATGTGTATCCTTCGGAATAATTGGAAATCTTATAAAATGCTTCAAATCTTCTCAAATTCTTTAAAGTCACATTCATGATTCTATATAAAATCCATACTTTCAGTCAGAAAACAAGTTTTTTTTGGAAAAGCGTTTTTTTGGTAAAAGTTCATTTTTAATTGGAAGAGTAATTATTCCATTTTTGGTTGAAAATTCATTTTTTTAATTGAAGGTTCCTAATATCAGTTGAAAATTCATCTCTTTGGTTCAAAATTAAACAATTGTCTTTAAAATTTGTTGTTGCTTCAGATTAAAAATTAATTTTTTTGACTGGAAATTTAACTATTCCAGTTTTGGTGGAAAATTGATCTATTTCATCTGTAAATTCAACTATGTGTTTGAATTTATTTTTTTTGTCGAAAATTAATGTTCTTCATGAAAAATCAATTTTTTATGGGGAAAGTCAACTTTGAGGTAAAAAATGCATCATATTTCGTTGAAAATTCAAATGTTTAGTCAAAAATTCATGTAATTTGTTGAAAATTCGTATTTTACGAGAAAAAATTAATCTCCTTGGTTGAAAATTCATCCTTTCTAGTTAAAAATTATTAAAAAATAAATTTTCAACCAAATAAAGGAATTTTTAACAAAAATGATGAATCTTGAACCAAAAATATGAATGAGTTTTCAACCCAAAAGGATAATTTTCGACCAAAAAAAGAATCATTTCCAACATAGTACATCATGAAAAAATTATGTTTCAACCAAAACTAGAAGAATTAAATTTTCAGTTAGGACAATCAAATTTCGATTAAAAAAATTAATTCTGAACAATATAATTCAATTTTTAGCTAAAAAAGATAAAATTTTCAGTTTTCAAACATTCAACCAAAATTAATTTTTCTTCACAATGAAGAATTTTCAACCAAAAATGGGAAATTTTGACCAAATAGTGGATTTCTTGATCCAAAAGATGAATTTTCTATCAATATGAAAACGAATTTTCAACCAAATAGTGTTTTACCATAAAAGAAATGAATTGTTAAAAAAAAAATAGTTAAATTTGTTATCAAACAACTAAAACGATGAATCTTCAACTAGGAAAAAAGTATTTACCAAATAGATAGATTTTGTACTAAAAAGATAAATTTCCTACCAGAGATGAAGTAGGATAATTTTCAAATAGTAAAATAAATTTCAACCAAAAACAATGGAATTTTCAACAAAACAGTTAAATTTTTAACCAAAGAAATT
The DNA here is from genome assembly GCA_932178445.1 of Andricus quercusramuli. Taxonomy (NCBI): domain Eukaryota; kingdom Metazoa; phylum Arthropoda; class Insecta; order Hymenoptera; family Cynipidae; genus Andricus; species Andricus quercusramuli. The sequence goes on from CAKNXH010058845.1 coordinate 22,106, forward strand.
ACTCTTCAACCAAAAAGATCAAATTTCAACTAATGAGAGTAGTTTTCAACTGAAAATATAATTGTTAAATTTTTAGTAAATGAATTAGTTTTCAATAAAATTAAAGTAAATTATCAAAAAAATGGTTCAATTTTCAACCAAGAAAATTAAATTCTCATTCAAAAAGGATAAATTTTCGACAAAAAATGGAACAGTTATATTTCCAGTTAAAACAATTAATTCTAAATAAGAAAAAACGAGAAAAATAATTTTTTCAAGCAAGAAGAATTTTTTACCGAAAAATACAAATTTTTAATAAAATTCATCAATTTCCAAACAGATAGTAGAATTTTCAACTGAGAAAGATAAATTTTCCACTGAATAAATTTTCCTTCCTTTGACCAACAATTTTTTTAAATATAAATCAAAAACAGTTCAATTTAACCAAAAAAATAAAATTATGGACAAAATAGTTGCACTTTTAACCAAAAAAGATTAAATTTGGTTAAATTTTCAATTGAAACAGTAGAATTTTCAACAAAATAGTTGAATACTCAACAAAAACGAAGTGAATCCCCAACAAGAAAAAAAGGATTTTTTCTCAAAGTAGTTCAATTTTTCACCAAGCCATTGAATTTGCATAAAAAAAATAACTGTTTTACTAAATAGCTGAATTTCCGATAAAAAATTAATAGTCAAATTTTCAACTAAAAATGATCAATTTTCAATAAAAAAATAAATTTTCACAATGTATTTCAACCTTAAACCAAGGATCTAAATTTAAAAAAAATATATTTTCTTTTTAAATTAAAGAAACAGTAGAAATGATCAAAAGTGAAAAAATCAAAATAGTTGAATCCTTAACTAAAATATATTAATGTTTAATCAAAAACCAAAGAGATGAATTTTATCCTGAAATCATGAAACTTAACCAAAAACGTAGAATTTTTAAACAATTAGTTTTATATATATGTATGTATATATAATATGTATTATTATATATAGTGTTATATATATATATATATATATATATATATATATTATTAATTTGTGACGCATTGATTCCTTATTATTTAAACAATGTAAATATTTTTTTCTTTCTCAACTTTGTTTCAACAATGAGAAGGCAGTCTTTTTAAATTGAAGACACATAAAGCCATGGTTGCGATTACACAATATGACGTTTTTATTGTGTTAAGAGAGTCAACAATATCACATTACCGCTTTATTTTATTAAACTTTTCTATTCTTCACGTTTTTTCAATATCTAATAAAATCATCTGAAAAATTCGATTATAATTCATTGAATATTTCACTCAGACTCTGCAATAAAATCAACAAAGTTTCAATCATAGGTGATGATGTAGCATGTTTACAATTTCGAGAATTGGAATTGCGCATTATTTTGAACAAATACTTCAAAGTTTGTTCTCTTACCCAACGATATCTTCGCCAAGGCTTTTCTTATGAAATAATAAACTAACTTTAACAAACACACACACACACATTTTTTATTTACATTCCTGGCCTTAGAATATGAGCGAAGTTAATCTTCTCCAGAATGAATAAATTTAAAAACTTTTGAAACAGCGACAAAAAAATGTTGAATAACAAAATAACGAACATCAATCAAATTTGGTTACATGATAATTTGACTGTAAATTACACATTTCAAGAGAATCTTTTCAGCCAGCAATATTGATTGTTCCATCAGCTAGGGAGATTACTGAATCAGACATAGTTTAATGATTCAATTTCGAGCTCATATCGCTAATTACGATGGACAAGGAATGAAAAAAGTACAACATAATTATGTATAGCCTCTTTTTTATTACATGATCAACAAAGTTCTTTGAGGAGCAGATATCAGCAGGAAAACCATAGTGTTTGTAAAAACTGTCTGTACATGAAGAAATATTACATAACAAAATTTATTTGAAAACATAAGTGTTGCATTTAGAATGTTTCTATCAAAATCGTTTATTGGATTTCAATATGGTTGTCTCATTTAATTGGAAGTGTTGTTGATAGCCAGGTCCATTATAGCCATGTGGGAAGCCTGATAGTAACTCTGATGAGCAGATTGTCTAAAAGATTGAGAATTCGGCGGTAATCGTGGGGTTGGCTGATAATCGCCATGCTGCCCTTGATTGATACGGTGTGGGTCAATCCCTGCCGCAGATGAATGTCTATGATGCCCGTGGCTACCCTGAAGAAATTGACATCCATATCCTTCATCAAATAGAGCATTTGACGGCATTCCTTCATTTGGGTCTAGTTATCTGCCATCACGTAACTGAATGAAATGGTTTGGGTCTCTCCCTGCTACGGATACGTGAACTGGATTCAGAACATTAGCATATGGATACCATTGTTGATCATTAAAGTGCTGCTGTCGGTGATTGAAAAGGTGTTGGTCATTCTCTGCTGCAGATGCCTACTGTGGATACTCAGTTTCAATATGTTGGGTATGATCTGGTTGAAGTGAAGGAAAATCCGCAACCGCGAAACCCTTTTTTCTATAACGCCCAGTTTTGGGATCACGAGGTTGAAGGCCAGCTTCATATCCTCCTGGAAGTTATAAGGTCGCATTACTTCCCTCTTGTCCGCTTTCATTATCACATTGATTACACCCTTTCCCTTCCCCTCTCCTGAAAATGCTTATTTTTCAAGAGGCTTTTTACCTACGAATTCTTCAGTTTTAAGATCAAAAAGTCGAAGCCCTCCCTTGCCGTCATCTGTCAATGTCAATTGCGGTTTCGATTCTGACATTCCCTGCAATGATAAATCATCCTGACTAGAATGACTCACACGCTTTCCCTTTGCATCCCATGGGTCCATACCTGATGATATTTCTGTGAAAAGACAAATAGAATTCATGAGTTTAGAATTTTGAAGATATAATGAACGAAGGATCGACATTTTGCACGTACTGGAATAATAATAATTATTATTATACTTACCAATATAATTGAAGACCAGGAAGATGATGGCGGAAGCACAGAAAAGGGACCTCATTTTTGCAGAAGGCGACTGACGAAATCTCAGACTTGCGCTCGCATATATCCTATAGATGAAAACTCGTAATTTCATGGAGGAAGAATTTCTGTTAGCTATAGTAAGTCATAGGGTGACCTCTATATATTAAAATTAAAACTAACAGAATTAAAGAAGTAGATTTCTCATTTTATCGATCGCCGATAATTATTTCAATTTATTTACTTTTACTATTACTTTCAATGTAAGATATTATATCTTTGCTTGTTATGACTGACTTTTTCAATACACGGCATAAAATAAAATGTATCTCAGTAATTTTTCTACATTTTTAATCCAGGCGCAGATGTTCTTTATCTGGATATATGCGCGTTATATTTTCGTCACGAAGAAATAGTATACTATTCCTTCTTGACTATAGTCTACTCGATGAGATTAGATGAATGACGATATAGTCTCAGTTCCTGACGCTATCGCAGTGACATATTATAAAGCTTGACAAAATATAAAGTGAAAATTAATTGAATTTTTCAATGAAAGTTATAATTCAATGCTTCTTATTTTCTGAACTGATTGAATAATTATTTTTTAAAAGTCTTTGTCATGTTGTTAAATAACTGTATATGAATTAAATTTTCAAAATGATATGTACATATATATTGAAAATTTTTTTAAAATTATTTTTAAAGCTTACTATTGCAGATATGAAATTTCATGTTTAAAAAATATAAAGTAAACATTATTTGAATGTTTCAATGGAAATAATAGTTTGATGCTTTTTATGTTGTAAACAGTTTAATTAATTGTTGGTCGATTAATTTTGTCAGAAACTTCAAATTGCAAAGGAATTGAATTAAAATTTTTTTCATCTTAGTAACATAAATGGATTATTTATACGAAGGTTATGTAATTGAATATTGATTATTACTTTTATAATGAAAGTTTACTTTTTCTTTAAAATACCTTTATTGCAATTATATAATCTTTTCAAATACTTGTGACGTTGTGAAATAACTCTATCTGAATTTAATTTTCAAGATTATATGTACATATATTTTTTTTCAATTAGTTTAAAAGGTTAGTAATGAATTGAATGTATAGAAATGAAATTTCAAATTCAAAGGAGAATATAATGTAAAAATTATTTCAATGTGTTAATGTAAATAATTGTGTAATGCTTTTTATGTAATGAACTGATCAATTAATTATTAACTGATTCTATTATAAATTAAATTTTTTGGAATTAGTTTGAAAGGTTGTTGATAATTCAAATTGTCAGAAATGGGAGTTCGAATATGAAAAAAATATATATATAAAGTAAAAATTATTTGAATGTTTCGATGAAAGTTATAGATTAATGCTTAAATGAGTATCTGAATTTAATTTTCAAAATTACATCTGAATACTATGTTCAAATTTGTCTGAAAATATTATAAAAAGTTATTAATAATTCCAATTTTCAGGATGTTTAAAACATATTAAGTAAAAATTATTTGAATGTTCCAATGAAAATAATAGTTTCATGCCTTGTATGTTGTGAACAGTTTAATTAATTATTGGTCGATCAATTTTGTTAGAAACTTTGAATTAAATAAAGATTGATTGAAAATTTTTTTTCAGTCAAGTCACATAAATTGATTATTTACTTGAAGGTTATGTAATTGGATATTGGTTATTATTGCTATAATTAAACTTTACATTTCCTTTAAAATACCTGTATTGCAATTATATAATCTTTTCAAATGCTTGTGACGTTGTGAAATGACTCTATTTGAATTCATTTTTCAAGATGATATGTACATATATTGTAGTTCTTTTTTATTAGTTTAAAAGGTTAGTAATACATTAAATGAACAGAAACGAAATTTCAAATTTAAAGGAGAAGATAATCTAGAAATAATTTCAATGTTTCAATGGAAATAATTGTGTAATGCTTTTCATGTTATGAACTGGTTAATTAATTATTAACTGATCCATTGAAACTTATATTTTCCGTAATTGGTTTAGAAGATTATTAATAAGTCAGATATTCAGAAATTAAAGTTCAAACTAAAGGAAATATATAAAGTAAAAATTATGTGAATGTTTTAATGAAAGTTATAGTTTAATGATTCTTCTTTTTTGAACTGATGAGTTGTGTGATCAAAAAAAAGAGGAGGAAAATAAAAGGTTTGAAGAAGAAGCGGAGACGGCTAGGACGGATGAAGAGGTTTGGAAGGTGGTAAATAAAGAGAGAAGAAGAAGGAAAAAAGTAAACCAGGATATTGAGATGGTAGAATGGAAGAAATATTTAATGGAATTACTAGGAGGGGTAGAGAGGAAAGTTAGGAAAGGAGGAAGAGATGGTAGGGAAACAGATGAGGAGGAGGACATTTCAAGAGAGGAAATAGTCAAGGTATTAGGGATGATGAAAGATGAAAAGGCACCTGGTATAGATGATATTCCAAATGAAGTACGGAAATATGGAGAGACAGAATTAAAGGAATGGGCATGGATAATGTGCGATAGAGTATGGAGAGGAGAGGAGTGGCCAGAGTTATGGGTAGAAGAAGAAGTGATACCAATAGTGAAGAAAGACAAATGGGAGGAGGTTAATGATTATAGAGGAGTGACATCAATGCCAACACTATGTAAGGTATATGTGACTGTTTTACCGGAGAGGTTAAAAAAAGAAGTTGTGGAGAAAAAGATAGAGCCACCCAATCAGACAGGAATTTGAAAAGGGATGGGAGTGATCGACGATATATATGTTCTGAACTATTTAGTAAATAGGAGAATTAAAAGGGAGAAAGGGGCAATGATAGCAATGTTTGTGGACCTAACGGCCGCGCTTGCCTCACTAGACCGCGGTGAGATAGAAAAAGTTGTGGTGAAAAAAGGGGATACGAGAGGGATTAACAAAGAGAGTATCGGGAGTTTTCAGAGAGACAAAATGCAAGGTAAAAGTAGGAGAGCAAGTGGGAGATAGTTTCTGGTTGGTGAGAGGAGTAAGGCAAGGATGTCTTAGATACTTAGATGGAAAAAAGTTGAATTTAAATGTAGAGAAGACAAAACTAATGAGATTTATAAAAGGAGGAGGAAGAAAGGAAGAATGGACGGGGAGATGGAAGGGAATAAAATTAAATGAAGTAGAAGAGTTTAAGTATTTGGGATATACCTTGCAAGCAAATGGAGACCATAGAGCTCATATATAAGAAAGGATGAAAAAAGCAGCAGGGGTAATGAAACAGATATGGGGAATAGGAAAAAGAAGGTTTAAAAAAAATTGGAGAAGGAGAATGTGGTTATTTGATACGCTGGTATGGCCGGTATTAGGTGACGGAGCAGAGATATGGGGATGGGAAGAAAGGAAAGAGATTGAGAGTTGACAAGAAAGGTATGTAAGGTGGACGCTAGGGTTAGACGGGAGGGCGCTGGGATATATGGTGAGAGAAGAAACGCAAAGGGATAAATTAAGTACTAGGGCAGGAAAGAGTGCATGGAATTTCGAGACTAAGCTGTGGGAGGGAAAGGGAGGGGAGTTAGCGAGAAAGTGTTTGATGGGGGTAGAAGAGAGGAGAGGGAGGGCGATGGAATGAACGAGATTGGAAGAAGAAGGCAGGGAGTTCTTCAAGGCTAGAGAGATAGATTACGTAACTGGAGTAAACTACGAAGAAATGGAAAATAGGAAGAGAGAAAGACAATTAATAGAAAGATGGGGGATGATTGAGGAATCAAAATATAATATATGGTATAAGATGATAAAAAAGGAAGAAGTACAAAAGTATTTAGAAGAGGGATGGGGAGAGAAAAGATGGACCAGAATAGCAAGATTTAGATTGGGAAACGAGGTAAGGGCAAGTATGTATGGGGAAAAGAAAGATAACAGGAAGTGCAGAATTTGCGAATAGGAAGAGGAAACATGGGAGCATGTATGTGAAGGATGTAGGAGAGGAATGGAAGATAAAGGAAGCTGGCAAGAGAATGTGGTAATGATTCTAGGGGAGGATGGTTTGGGGGAAGAGTCGATGAAGGAGTTAGAGGGTGCTAGGGGAGCAAATGAGAAAGAATGAAGTCCCTTAGGGGAAACATTATGAATAAAGAAAAAGTACATATTGTCCGCCAATGTTTGTGATGTTGCGAAATAATTATTTG
>CAKNXH010058846.1:0-15109 GCA_932178445.1 Andricus quercusramuli
CAGGGGGATTTGTTTCGTAGGAAGTAGGGGGGTGGGGGTAACGCAGGTTAGAGGAGTAGTGAAGGTGCTGTACTGGAACGTAGCAGGGGTAAAGAAGAAGGACGAGGAGTTCTGGCGGTATATCCAGGAATTTGATGTTGTTGGACTGGTAGAGATGTGGGTAGAAAGAAAGGAATGGGATAGAATAGAGCCAAAGCTACCAAGGGGGTATAGGTGGAGACTTCAGGAGGCGGTCAGAGTGATGAAGAAAGGAAGGGCCAGTGGGGGAATTATAACCGGGGTTAGAGATGGATTAGAGGAAAAAGTTCATGGAGAGGAAGAGGAGGAGGGAGTGCAAATGAGGGAAATAAAAATAGGAGGGATAAAGTGTAAGTTTGTGACAGTGTACAACAAAGATGGGATGGAAAGAATTAAAGAAAGAGTGGAAGACCTGCTGGGCGAAAGAGAAGAGGGTATGGTGGTACTGGGTGGGGACTTTAATGCGAGAATGGGGAGCGAAGGGGGACTTTACAGGGAAGGGGAGAGCTTCGAGAGGAAATCGAAGGATAATGTAATAAATAAGGAGGGGGAGATTCTAAGGGACTGGATGGAGGATAGAGGGTGGGCAGTGGCGAATGGTATGGCAAATGGGGACGAAGAGGGAGAATACACATATGTAAGTAAGGTGGGGGTATCGGTGATAGATTATGTGGTCATGAATATGCAAGGATGGGAGGAGACGGAAAAATTCGCAGTGGAGGGGAGGGTGGAATCAGACCATCAGCCATTGAGTCTGTGGATAAGAGATGAGGGTGGCGGAAAACAAGGCAGGGAAGAATTCTCGATAGGAGAGAGGGTGACCTGGACGAGGGAGGCGGTGGAGAAGTATCAAGAGGAGCTAGGAAAGGTACGCTTTGGAGGGGAGTCGGTGGAAGAGATATGGGAGGATCTGAAAGAGAAGGTGAAAGGTTGTGTGCAAAAGAAGGTATTTAGAAAGAAGAAGAAAGGAATGGTGAAGCCGTGGTGGGATAGGGAATGTAAAAAGATGAAGAGGAAGGTGAAGAGGAAGTACAAGAAGTGGAAAGAGGGTAATGCGAGAAGGGAGGAGTACGTAGAAATGAGGAAGGGGTTTAGATTGGTGTGTAAGAAGATAGAACAGGAAAAGGAGAAAGATCTGGAAGAGGAGTTAGCAAATGTTAAGACAAAAGGGGACGTCTGGAAGATAATAAATAGGTTTAGGAAGCGTAGGGTGGGGGTTAGCGAGAAGATAGGGAGTGAGGAGTGGAGAGAGTTTTTCAAAGAATCATTCCAGGGCTCGGATTCAAGGAAGAAGGATGGCAGAGATGGAGGAGTTGAATGACGAAGAGATAGAGAAGCAGATAAGGAAGTTGAAAAGGTCAAAAGCAGCAGGGCTGGATGGGGTAGAGAACGAAGCATGGCTGTTTAGTACACAAGAGGTTAGGGAGAGGCTGAAGGAGGTAGTGAAGAAAGTATGGAGGGGCGAGGGATTCCCAGGAGGGTGGAGAGAAGGGCTAATAGTGCCACTGTATAAGAAAGGGGATAGAGATAGGCAGGAAAATTATAGAGGGATTACGCCAATGAATACGGCGTATAAGGTATACGCGATGGTGGTGGCAGAGAGACTGCGGAAGGATGTCGAGGGGAAAGGAATATTGCCGGAGACGCAGGCGGGATTTAGGGCGGGTAGGAGTACTATCGACAATATCTACGTGATGCAGCACGTGGTGGATAGAGAATTAGCGAAGAAGGGGACGAGAGTGTACGCGTTTTTTGTGGATCTCAAAGCCGCGTTTCCATCGGTGGATAGGGGGAGGTTGTGGGAGGCAATGGAGGATAGGGGAGTAGAGAGAGGCCTAATTGAAAGGGTAAGGGAGATATATGAAGAGACCAAAGACAAGGTAAGAGGAGGAGAGGGAATTTCCGAGGGATTCTGGATGGATAGGGGTCTAAGGCAAGGGTGTACACTTAGCCCAACGCTTTTTGCGATTTTAATTGCGGATATGGAAAGTAAGCTGGAGGCCGGAGTGGTAGGAGGAGTAAGGATAGGAGGGGTTAGAATTTGGTCACTAGCGTATGCAGATGACATAGTGTTGCTGGCAACCAGCGAGGAGGCCTTAAAGGAGATGATGAAGAGGTTGAGAAGATACCTGGATGAAAAGGGGTTAGAGCTGAATGCGGAAAAGTCCAAGGTTATGGTGTTCAGAAAAGGAGGGGGAAGGGATAAGGGAAGGGAGTGGAAGTGGAAGGGAAAGGAGGTACAGGAGGTGAAAGAGTTTGTGTACCTGGGCTTCGTGTTTCGAAGGAATGGGGGAGTGGATGGTCACATAAAAGAGAGAGTGAGGAGGGCAAATGTGGTGATGAGGCAGGTGTGGGGGTTGGAAATGAAGTTATTCGCAGATGACTTTGGAAGGAGAATGAAATTGTTTGATTCACTAGTGATGAGTGTGCTATTGTATGGGGTAGAGGTGTGCGGGTGGAAGGAAAGTGAAGAGGTAAATAGAAAGCAGGAGAGGTATGTAAAGTGGACCCTGGGGTTGGCAAGGAACACGCCTAATTATATTGTCAGGAGGGAGACGGGGAGAACGAGTGTAGGAATTCTAGCAGGGAGCCGGGCGTGTAAATATGAGGAGAAATTTTTGGAAGAGGGGGGAATTAGGCTTGTTAGGGAGTGTTGGTGGGAGAAGGAGAACAAGGGAGGGGGTGGGAAGCTGGAGGAGGAGAGGGAACGGTATTTTAGAATGAATGGATTGCAGATGGATGAAGTGAGAAGGATGCACGAGGAAGGAAGGAAGGTTTATGAATTTGTTAAGCAAAACAGCATGAAGAGAGAGAAGACAGAAGGGGAAGAGAGAATAAGAGAGTCAAGATTTAACGGGAACTATGTGTGGATTATGCCAAGGGCCAGAGCGCAATATTTGTGTGTGAAAGGAGAGAAAGGAAGTCAGGAACTTATAGCAAGGATGAGGTGTGGGTGTATGGAGGGTTTCAATAGGTTTTGGCTCTCTCGAGAGAAGAGGATGTGTGAACTGTCCGGAAAGGGGGATGCAAGACTGGAGCACTGGCTGGAGGAGTGCGGGGAGGTGGAAAGAAGTGAGATAAGCATGGAGGCATTGTTGCATGAAAAGGGGGAAAAAAGGGCAGTAGCATGGGTGAAGGGAGTGGTGGGTAAGATGGAGATGAAGAGAAGGAAGGAGGAAGAGGAGTGGAGAAGGAAAGATTGTAAATAGGAGAGAAAGTAGATATAAGTAAGATGTAAATATTGTAAATAGTAGATAAGTAATAGGTATTAGCTGCGAAAACAGAGGTTGGAAAGCGAGGCAATGCGAAATAGTAGGGACATGCGAGCGAGGCGAGGCGAAGCGAGGAAGGCAAGGCGATACGAGCGTGCGGCTTAGAGATAAGGAATGGATGGATGTTAGTTTTTAAGGGTTAGTTTTAAGGAAATTCTGTAAAAATGGATGTGTAAGCAAGTCATTTTTTTAAGGCCAGCAGGCTGAAAAATAAACGTTTATCTATCTATATAATTTTTATAACGTTATATTACTCAGATAAACAACGTCACTCTATTCCATCATCAATCTAAAAAATATTTGTAAAATAATAAAAACTGTATATTCACTGAGCAGATCATCCATTTCAATTCGCAGATTTATATTTAAAAAAATCATATTTCTTTAAAAATTTATTTCTTCTTTAATAATTTCATAAAATAAAATATGATGCACAAAGTGCGTGGGTTTCTTATTTTAATTTTCTAATATATCGAAGTGAAGATACTCTCGAGTATCGGGATTAAAGTTTTTGGTTTTTTATTTATTTTATAAAATAAAAATGATGTAGATTTTTTTTTTAATTTTCAAATTTATTCAAATAAAGTAAAGATCCACGTGGGTGTGTGGGTTTATTATTTTAATTTTTCAAAATAAATTTAAATACCGCCAGGTATGGAAGAGTTGAGGGTTATGTTTTATTTATTAATTTGAATAAATCAGCTTTCCCCGGGTGCGTGGGTTAATAGCTTCTTGTTCTATTTATTTATTTCAATAAATTAACTGTCCCCTGGATGTATGGGCTAATAGCTTGTAAATTTATTTACTTCAATGTATAGTTTTATTGATTTCATTTTACAGGATCTGCGTGTGTGTAATTTTAAGAATCGCGCCGACTAACACCACGGCCATCTTGGTTACCATTCAACACAGCCGCCAGCTGTGGAGACGAACTTTTGTACATCTTCACCCCCTTCTCTTTAGCCAAGGCACTTGTTTTCGCGCAAGCGCACTGTGTGCAACTCTCAGTGCAGCGTCCAGCTCGAAATTAGTTGTCTCTTCCAATCTGCTCATTTTTTATAAGTTACAGTAAGAAAAAATGGTTTATAATGATATAAACAAACTATTGAACAAACTTTTTATTTTTATTTGCAATGATTAGCTATTTTGAATCTATAGATTTTGTATTAAATATGACAGATAATAATAGGCACTTCAAGCTTTTCAAGAAAAACTGCGAGAAAAACTGCTATTATAAACAAATCCACACTTTAACCATTCTTCCATGAATAGGCTTCATTTGTTTATGTTGAATCACCTTGAAATGTTTTGCCAGACTCCTAGCAGTCATATTTTTATTATTACAGAAACTTTTAATTATATAAACAATTTTCATAAAAAAATTGTTTATTTAATCAATAAGTATTGTCATTATGAAAAACATGGCATCAAGGAGTTTGTTTTTCTTAGACTTACCTTCACTTAGATTCAATGCACAGAGAAACTTATATATAAGAAAGGAAAGAAATTGTCAACTTGTAAAGTTAATTGTTTTCACAAACAATCGCCATGAGGGGATAACCGTCTTCAAAGTATATTCCTGCTCTGAAGTTTCTTAGTTCTATCGTTAGGATGAAACGTGTCCATTAAAATTCAAGATTGAATGTTTTAAATTAAGTCTATAAATAAATTATATAAACAAGTGTACATCAGAGTCATTTATAGGCAGAAAAAAATCACTGTTTCTTCCAGTCTCATTATAATTATATTAGCTAGGGTTGCCATCTGCCTAGGGCAGGTTGGAAGGACAAAATATATATATATATATATATATAATTAATTAACGTAATTTTATTTTGTTTAAAACAATTTATTGTTAATATGAATTAACATTTATAATAAATATGTATCAAACACAGCACTTGAGTACTTCAAAAGCACTCATCTTATAGTTTACAAACTAAATCTAAATCAGATCGTTCGTCGCAGTTTTTTATAAAATTTCTTATAATTCCAAGTCAGGTAGGAACACAGTATTTGGAAAACTGCAATTCAACGTATACAGTTAACATTTATAATAAATTCGTATCAAACACAGCGCGACGTATATGACCGAGTTGTGTATTCGCTGCGTTTTAACCTCGGTTTTCACTAATGTCAAGCATGATTTTTTTACGGAAGGGTTTCTTCGACAAATTGCCAAACTCTCAATTTGCTTATGAAAATATTCTAAATAATTAATAAATTTGTGAAATTTGAAGAGCCTAATGAAGTCATTGAAAAGATATTCTTAGTTGATTCTGTAAAAAATTCACCCTATTCGTTTAAAAATAGCCAAATTCTTATTTTTTCTTAAAAGTTGTTTAAATAATTGATAATTCTTGTAAATTTACAAAACAACACAGAAAAGTTCATCGGAAAGACAATCTTAGTTTATTCCGTATACTAATTCTGTCTATTCTTTGAAAAATACCCAAACTCTGAATATGTTTATGAAAAATATTTCAATAATAAATAATTATTATGGATGTGCAAACTAATGTACGAAATTCTTATTTGAAATACATACTTCGTTGCTTCCATGAAAAATTGAGCCTATTCCTTTGAAAATAGAGAAACACTAAATATATTTCGGAAAATTGTTTAAATGATTAAGAATTATTATAAATTTGCAAAGTATCATAGGAAATAGTCCTTGAGAAGGTATTCTTAGTTGCCTCCAAATCTGTAAAAAAATGTTGCCCATTCGTTGATAAATATCCAAACTCTGAATTTGTTTATGTAAATTGTTTAAATAATTAATAATTACTTTAAATTGACAAAGCAACATAGAATGGAGTCATCAGAAAGACATTGTTAGTTGACTCCGTAAACAAATTGTGTCTATTCCTTGAAAAATACCCAAACTCTGAATATGTTAATGAAAATTGTTTAAATAAATAATAATAATTGCAAATGTGAAAAGTAATGTAGGAAAGTCTTATTGGAAATATGTACTTTCTTAAGAATTTACGAAGTATCACAGAAAAAGTCATCGGAAAGATATTCTTAGATAATTCTGTAAAAAAATCCTTTTCGTTGACAAATAACTAAACTCTGAATTTGTTTGTGAATATTATATAAATAATTATTAATTATTGTATATTTGCAAAGTATCGTAGAAATCTTGATGCATCAAACTAATTGATCCTTGTCGTTGAAAAATGGCTGAGTTCCTTATTTCTTTATGAAAACTGTTCAAATAATTAATAATTGTTATAAATGTTCAAAGTATCGCAGAAAATAGTTATTGGAAATACATTCTTTGTTGATTCTGGAAACAAATTGGGCATATTCTTTCAGAAATAGCCAAACTCTTAATTTTTTAATGAAAATCGTTCCAATAATGAATAAATCTTGTAAATTTGCTGAACATAAAAAATTCGTTGAAAATAGCCAAAATCTGAATTTGTAAAGAAACATAGAAAAAGATTCTTGGGAAAGACATACTTTCTGACTCCGTAAACAAATTGTGCCTATTCCTTGAAAAATAGCTCCACTCTAAATTTTTTAATCGAAATTGTTTAAATAATTAATAAATCTTGTAAATTTACAAAACATATCAAATAGTCATCGGGAAGACAATCTTAGTTTACTCCGTAAACAAATTGTTCTGAATGTGTTTATGAAAATTCTTTAAATAATTAACAATTATTGTAAATTTTCAAAGTAACATACATAGGAAAAAGTTATTTGAAAAATATTCTCTATTGATTCCGTAAACAAATTAAGCCTATTCTTTAAAAAACAGCAAAACTCTTGATTTGTTCCATCAAAATTGTTTAAATAATGATTCATTTTTTGAAATTTGCAGAACATTATAGCAAAAAGTCATTGGAAAGATATTCTTACTTAATTCTATAAAAAATGGAGCCTATTCGTTAAAAAATAGCCAAACTCTCAGTTTTTTAATTGGAATTGTTTAAATAATTGAAAATTATTGTGATTTTACAAAGCTTTATAGGTAACAGTCATCCGAAATATATTCTTAGTTGAATTCGTAAACAAATTGAGCCTATTCGTTGAAAAACAGCCAAACTCTGAATATGTTTATGAAAATTGTTAAAATAATTAACAATTATTGTAAAATTGCAAAGTAACATAGGGAAGCATTATTCTTGATATATTTCTTTTGGTTCTGTAAACAAATTGAGCCCATTCATTAAAAATAATTATATTACAAATAATATAATTTTATTCTTGTAAATTTGCAAAGCAGCATATAAAATAATCATCGAAAAGACATTCCCATTCGACTCCGTAAACAAACTGTACCTATTGCTTGGAAAATAGGCAAACTCTGAATGTATTCATGAAAATTTTTGAGATAATTAATAATTATTGTATATTTGCAAACTATTGTATAAAAGAGTTATTGGAAATACAATTCTTTCTTGATACCCTAAACTAATTTATCATATTCGTTGAAGAAAGGCCAAGGTCTTAATCTGTTTGCGAAAATTATTTTAAAAATTAATAATTCTTGAAAATTTGCAAAGAATCACACAAATAAAAAGTCATCGGAAAGATATTCTTAGTTAATTCTGTAAAAGAAATTAGGCTATTTGTTGAAAAATACCCAAAACTCTATTCGTGGAAAAATGGCCAAACTCTGAATTTGTTTATGACAATTTTTTAAATAATTAATCATTCTTGGGAATATACCAAGAATAGAGAAAAGTTGGCGGAAAGATATTCTTAGTTGACTCCGTTTTCTTCAAACATAAATGAGTCAAGGGTAAACACATTTTTTTTTTAATTTGCTAAACTTCTTTAAATTCCAAAAATAATTCAAACTTTAATGTTTTTTATTAAAAATAACACAGATGAATTCATATTTTCAATCGTTTAACATTTCAATAATAGTTACAATTAGAAGGAAGTTATATTCATCGAAAATGTAATTGAAAGTTAAATAAAATAAAATTATAAACGTTCATAATCATAATTTCTGAGTGTTCATAATTTTTATTGTTTATTATTCTAATAAAAAAAATTCTTTTGGAAAAAATGTAAGGCTGTATAATTGTAAAAACAAATATTTAGAAATAAGCCAAAATATTAATTAAAATTGTAGTTTTTTCTCTAAAAATAATTAGACCATGAATAAATCATTTTGAATTGCATAATCCAAAAATAGTTTCAATATGAAAAGTCATAGAAGTCGAAAATGAAACTAAAATAAAAATAAAATAAATTGCTGAATATTTATAATTTTCCATCATTTATAATTATAATAAAAAAATTACAAATTGTAGTTTAAAATGTAATTTTTTTAAATTTGATTGAAAGCTATCTTTTTGAAAAAATTGAAAAAACAACACAGAATAAATTCATTAAAAACGTTTTAATATTACATCATAGTAAAAATTAGGGAAAAATATATTGCATGTGAAGAATTAATTCAGAAAATCTTAAAAAAGCACAATATCATTTTATTGAAGAGATTATTGAAATACTGTAAGCAACTAACAAAAAGAAAAAAGACGGAAATTAATGAAAAGAAAAGTTTTCACCAATATTGAAATTTGTACTGGTTTTTAATTCTCATTAGGTACATTGTCCGTATATTTTTTTATAAAAATAAATTTGTTTAAAATGTTCAAATGGTTTTGATTTTAATATTATAGTTCAGATAGAAAAGTCGTGCTTATTATTAAAAATGTTATAGCTGCATGTACGTTTTAATGTAAGCTAAACAATAGTCAAACTCTGAATTTGTTTAAATAATCAATGATTATTGTAAATTTACAAAGTAGCATAGAAAAGAGTCATCTGAAAGGCATTTTAAGTTGATTCCGTAAAAAATTGAGCCTATTCTTTGAAAAATGGTCAAACTAAAGATATTCTTAGATAATTATTTTTAAAGACATGGAGACCGCACACCATGTATTTCACCGGGCGCCATTTCGCGATCGCCTGTCCTCCGACAGATGAAATTCATGATGATCACGTGATAGTTTTCGCTTTTGACCAATTACTGAGCGCCAAAAAGAACGACCAATCCAGGGAAAATCACGATCAATTAGGGAAAAGAACATAACCATCTCACTCAAGGTGGAGTCCCATGTAGGCAGAAAACGTCGGCGTAAAGCAGAAACTAATGAGAGTGAGAGAGACGGACATATCTATTTGTCTCTTCCACTCTCATGAGTTTCTGCTTTACGCCGACGTTTTCTGCCCACATGGGACTCCACCTTCACTCACCCTAAGTTAAATACGCATGACAAATGATTTTGAATTACTTATTATTAAGGGCTCTTTCACACGATTGCAGATCAGCAAATTGCATGTAGATTGCCCACAGGAACGAAAAGGACAGACTGTTCTCCATCTCTTACACTCTTGTGGACTTTCTGCATGCAATCTACTGATCTGTAGTCGTGTGAAAGGTACCTGAGTCTGATGTATAATATTTTAGAAATAAAATTGGAAACATAAGAAAGCAGATTTTTTTATGATCAACAATGAAAAATTCTGTGCAGCTTAAAAATATTTCAACTTTTAATTTTAGTCACTAAGTAAATAGTAACAAAAAACGAAACGAATGAAAATTTGAATTTCGCTGGCTATGAGTGGCATTAACGTTCACGTGACTCGACAGCCAATCAGATGGCGAATAAAAAGGCTTATCAGCTAGCTTCATGTGTTAACTCACTCTTTTTACTTAGTGAAAAAAATATTTAAGCTGGACCAATAAGGAGCGCCGTATAAACAGCCGCGTGTGCGTGAATGGGATTTCAACGCACTGTTATCGAAGCGAGCGCAGAGGTGGGGTTAGCCACGGGAGAACACTATGCTGAAATCCCGTTCACGCACACACGGCTGTTTATACGGCGCTCCTATTTCGACCAGCTTAAATATTTTATAATTCAAAAACTAAAACTTCAACTGATTTTTGGAGAAGAAGTTTAACATTTATTTTTTTTATGTTTATACGGTCATATAAGTCCGGACACATGAGTCTGGGACACCCTGTATTGTCCCAAGCTATTTAAGTACCTACTAAAATGTCCAAACAATTGCGCGTAAAAATTTCAAAATGCACAATTTGATATTTCAACCCCTATAAATTGCAATTTTCGTTATTTAATTATGATAATAAATGTTAAGCGATAAGCGACACGAGCAGACAACTAATTCCGAGCTGGAAGCCGCGCGCGCACACGGGTACTTGGACTTGGGCTAAAGAGTAGGGGGTGAAGGTGTACAAAAGATCGGCTCGTGCCAGCTGTACACTTATTCATTATGGCGGTGTAGCTGGTATCGTGGCTGATTGGCTGCAATTTTTTTTACTAGCGCGTGGCTAGACCTTGTATGAATTGGATCATGCCCGCACCTGTCTTTTCGCGTCCATACAGGCCATTATTCCAGGATTCAAAATGTCATGGAGGAAACAGCTGACTTACCAATTAAAAATGTCAAAAGTGTGACGTAAAAATACGTACTGCAATATAAATTAATATTGTAAGTATTGTGTCTTTATTTTTTTTTCTGCACATATGTGTTCAAAATGGCTAGCTTGACGCAAATATAATGTAATTGTACAAAACCGTATTAATAGGTTAGAAGTTATTGGTCATTGCCAAAAGGCTACGGCTAGCAGCACGTTGAACGTACCTCCAAATAATTGTATGAGGTAAATTTTTTTATTTGTTACAATTTAGAGATCCTTAGAGAGAGTTGAGTCAGGACCGTAGAGATTTTTGATTGAATCATGCAGCTATTACAATTGTTGTAAAAAAAGTACCTTTTAGAATAATTCTCATAGAAAGGTAGAGTTTCGTAAAGCTTATTGAATGATACGAATAAAAAAATAAAATCAAGAAAAATGAATAATATAATCAGTAGAGTAAAATTAATAAAAATCAATGTAAAAATGACAATTTTCGAATATGCAATACGTTATAATTTTTTTAAACTAAAAGATGACTACATGCAAACCAAACGTTTTGCTGGCCCACGCAGTTTCTCAGGGGGCAGGGCGAGAGACGATTATGACGCCGCCTCTGAAGAGACCCAGTGCACTACTATTCAGTCTAGTATAATGCGCAATATTATGGAAACGGTCCTGGCGGCCCTGACTGTTTATATTTGAGGCGTTCGATTGAGGCTTGAAGGGCATTGCGTGGCAACCCCCGAAACTGGACGTTAATGGGACTTGGGGTGTATTGCTTCATTGGATGACCACAATTATATTCTTTACAACTTAAGTTATTGGAATTAACTAGTTTCTTTTAACTAGTTACTCTTGTTTGTAATGAAGTTACTCTTGTAAATAAGTAACGACTTGGTAACTATATTTTCTTCAGTAACAGTAACTGTAAAAATCGTTACTTTTTTAATTATATTTGAAATGTCGTTAACAAGTCTCTCACAGCAATCATTAATATTTTTTATTTTTTTTTGCACCATTTTTTCATTTTCAGTATTCGAATTGTGGCGGCACTTTCAGTGACCTTAATATTTCTAAAATCAAGGTGGCCACTCACCCGGGGGAATCGGGATAAAGCCGGAAGAAAAATATCATACCGGGAGGTCTCCTTCATTTCATAATGCGCGCGTTTTGTAAGTTTTTGAATGACTGTGAATTTTTTTTTAACAGAAATTACATGTTTTTGTAAAAAAAATCTATCCAGTCGTTTTTAATGTCACTTGATACTACATTATGATACTAGATAATAATATATTTAACGTCTTTAAAATTTCTATACTTTTGATTTTAAATTATGATTTTGAATGAGCAATTAAAAAACAGTTTAATCTTTGGGGTCTTGAAATTTGTAGATTAACCCTTGTGTTGCCACCCGGGTACCCATTGGCATACGTTTTGTTAAATAACTTTTTTTTAATGAAGATAGGACGAATGCTTCTCGAATATACATGATTGAAGCGATTCTCTATCGAAATTTGCATTGCACATATTTTTAGAAATTTTTTAGCTTGAAATATTTTGCATTTGAAATTCAGCACGCCAAAAACCTTTGGAAAAGTATACTCGGGTTCCTGGTAAAATATTTTTGCCAATTTTTGTCGGCCTGTGTTATCCAACGCGCCGCCAGACACCGCTCATAACGCGTACTTTTTCGTTCGTTTATGGAGGCATGAAAACACGCCATTTTATGATTGCGTTCTAGGTAGGAATAGTAGGAATATCTTCCTAGAATATAAATAATTAAATATTGATTGGATACACATAGTTATTTCAAGTTACAATGGACTTCAACAACAATTTCGTGGGCGGAGTACCCAGGTACCCGGGTGACAGATGCTGTGAGTTTTTATGGGTGGCAACTCAAAGGTTCATTTTTATAGATTTGGAATTTTGAATTTCACAATATTTCAGTTTCAAACTCAGATATTCAAAATGACAGGACAATTTCGCAATTAAATATTTCAAAGTTTCATATTAAAAGCCTTTATAGTCAGTTTCGAATTTATTCATTTCAAATGTAAATATAAAGCAATATTGAATTGAAAAGCTTGAAATTGTATGGTTTCAAAAATTAGAATCATATTACAGCAATCTTGTTTTGTGTAACTTAAAACTTTTTTAATGTAATATCTTAACATTGTCCGATATTTAGTTGAAGATTTAAACAAATAAATCATTTCAAATTGAAAAATATTCGATTGGAAAGTTTCAAGAATGTATAATAACTCTGAAGGAAGATTTGAAATTAAAAAATTAAAAATTGAGTTTAAAATAAAAAAAAGCTACAAATTAAACTACCTGTAATTTACACATCATTAATTGAATAATTCCGGTAATTTTGAATAGTTATAATTTGAGAGTTGTGAGTTTTCAGGTTGAACGTTAAATTTTTTATTTTTCCCTATCATATGTTTTAATTTTGAAATTAAATTTGAATTGGTTGAATTTTTGAAAGTATAATTAGCAATTTGAAGGTTATTAATTTTTTCAACGATTTAAATGCACTTCAAGTAATTGAAATTTTGAAGGGCTTGAGTATAAAAAGGTGTTAGAATCACAATTTCTGGTAATTGAAATCTTTTTCATAGCAGGAATTTTTTCGCTTTTAGTGTTTCCCATTTAAAATTAATATTTGTTTTTAACGGCTTTTAAAAATAATTCAATTCATTTTTTGATTTTAGAAAAGTTTGTCTTATCCACTTTAATCTTAAATTATAATTTTGTTATGTAATATAAGTTGTAAATTCTACAATTTTAGAAGCTTCGACTTTGAAAGATTCAATTTAGTTTTAAGTTTCAAATTGTCAAATTTTAATTCCTTTGAATTTAAAATGATTCAAATTCAAAAGTTTTCAATTTTTAATTATTTATTTTGAACGCTTTTAATTATAAATAATACAATTTCAATTCCTCTGAATTTTAAATGAAAAAATAAATTAAATAATTCAATTTCGTGATTCTCCAATTAAAAATTTTATTTTTTATTTTTAGTGCTTCGACTTAGACAATTACACAATATTATTCAACTCCTTTTTCTTATTAAATTGTCCAAAATTGTTCCATATACAGGGTGTCCCAAGCTCAAGTGTCCAGACTTATATGGCTGTAAAAACATACAAAAAATAAATTGAAAATTCCTTTTCCAAACATCAGTTGAAGTTTTAGTTTTTGAGTTACTACATATTTAAGCTGGATCAATCAGGAGCGCGGTATAAACAGTCGTGCGTACGTGAGCGGGAGTCCAACGTAGTGTAATGACTGCTGTTCTCCCCTGGCTAACCTAACTTCAGCGCTCGCTTCAATGTATGTATACCATCAAGCCATTTCCCTTTCGGGGTAGGCGTGACACTACCCGATTCGGGTAGTGTTTCTAGGTGGATAGTTTCTTGTAGTAAATAACTACAAGTGTGGGCTCACCACACCCACGACGAGCCAACAGCACGCAGTATTCCCGAATGGTCACCCATCCAAGTACTAACCGCTCCCAACACTGCTTAACTTAAGTGATCTAACGAAAACTGGTTTTTTGAGCGTGGTATGGCCGTTGGCTTATCCAGCATAAATATTTAATAACTTAAAAACTAAAACTTCAACTGATTTTTGGAAAAGGAATTTTCGATTTTATTTTTATATACCTATGTAAGTCCGGACACTTGAGTCTGAGACACCCTATATATATATATATATGTATTCATGTGTGTATATATATATATTATTGTTTAAAAAATGTTTAAAACATATTTAAACTAGCTGTGAATTCGATCTCGAGTGTTTCCACTTTGTTTGTATTTATAATTATATGGTGCTCATTTCACGAGCACTTTGCTTCCCGTTAGCAAATGTATTTGCTTCCTCATAGAGGAAGCATTAGTTATTTTTTTCAATAATAGACAAACCGAAGTCTTCATTTTGCTCAATTTAAAAATAGAAATTTACCAAAAATGAAAAATTACAGAATAATACAAAAAATGCTAGTGAAGAAAGTTTTACTATAAAAAACCGATTTTCAAAATATATAAATTACCATAACTTCCCTACTCTTCAATAAAATGTATTAATATTATAGGTCAATCGATTCGTCCCGAACCAAGGAATATTTTACATTCTTGCATCAACTTTGAATTATGCTAATGAAAAAAGTTTTACTATAAAAAACCGTATTTTCAAATATTATGCATTACCATAGCTTCCTTACTCTTCAATAAAATTTATTAATATTATAGGTCAATCGATTCGACTCGAATCAACACACCTTTTCTGTTTTTGCATCAACTTTAAATTATGTTAATGAAAAAAGTTTTACTATAAAAACCCGATTTTCAAAATATATAAATTACCATAACTTCCCTACTCTTTGATAAAATGC
>CAKNXH010058847.1:0-10639 GCA_932178445.1 Andricus quercusramuli
AGCGTCCGGCGGGACAATATACAGGTAGAGTAGGACGAAACGTTACAACATGAATTTATCTTCTTTGCCAGACACTAAACACAGAAATTAATATTCTTTTTTTACTAAAAACTTTTTCTTAAGGGGGGCGTCTGGTGTAGAGGGCTGAAAATGAGAATGATTTTGTCAGATCATTTTGAAGACGAGAAAAGAATGGATCTTTCACACACTTTCAGGATTTTTTTGTCCACTTATATTGCTCACAACCAAAATTTTTAAGCTTCGCAGAGCCACAAACATTGGCAGTATAAGGGCGGATGTCCAAACATCTTCGCTTCGAGAAGCAAAACGGCGGGCATGCTAACTCTCAACAAAATGGTCTGAATCCAAATAACCGAAAATATTTACAAATATCAGACTCGTAGTTACTGGGTGAATCACAAAAAAAATTGGACGTTTAAAAAAAAATGGTTGACAATAAGCGGAAAATGTCATTTTTGCCCCCAAAATTTGATCTTTTTTGTAAAAAAAAAAATCAGTTACAAATTTTTGTTTTTCAGTTTGAAGAGGTTCACTGAGAAATTACACACATTAACTGGTTGAATACGCAAGACCAAGTCAATTGGTTTGATAGGTTTTGAGTTATCGTATTTGCCAATTTGAAAAACGTGATTTTGATCAAAAAGCTGACGCTTGGGCGCCGCACTTTCATGCACAAACAAGCAATAGATGGAGCTATGATCAAGCAGGGGCCCGATTAGTACGATACTAGAAAATAATCATATCTTACCTCCTAAGGTATCAAGACTGCGTATGGAAAATAAATTTTTCTACTGCACTGCGTCGTGAATAGGGCGGCCGGCGAGACTGATGCCGCCGTGCTCACATACGAGCGAGCGCTGAATATCTTTGTAGCATAAAACAAACTCGGAAACGCCAAAAAGACCCCAGGAGGCTATTCTGAAGATCCAAAACTAGCGTTAGAGCGATTTAAAAAAAAAAAACATTTTTTAGTCGGTGATACTCCTGTTTACACTACAAAGTGTCGAGGCTCACAGAATTTATTTGTGCTACGCTCACCGTATGTCGTTGACATTCTCGTCGTGCGCGGCTCGCTTCGCTCGAAAGTCTGAGCGTGGCTACGGCGCGCATCTTAAGTATCTCGCACTTCACGCTCGGATACTTTCGCGCTCAGCTACAAAACCTCTACTTTCAAAGACACTTCTAAATTTCTTTGGATTTTAGATTTGAACAAAATTTACTTCCTTGAGGCTCTATCGGTCTTAAAGAATACATTCTCGCTACAATACTTGCACTCGATTCTTCATATGTATTTACCTAATTCTCTAATAAATTATATAGTCACAAAAATTCGAACTTTCAATTAGTGAACAGCATTTTTGATTTTTAAATGAAAACAGTGAGTTCTATCGAAAATGATTACAAAAGATTTTTTAGAACTTTTTGAAAGGCAGATTAAATTTTTTTTTGTATTTCGCGTTGTTTTGCTTAGAATAAGAATTTTCGAGTTTTCAATAGCATTTTTGATGTTTAAGAGAAGAACAGAGAGTCCTATCAACAAAAATTTAAACACGGCTTGGTAGATCTTTTTAGACACACTAATTTCTTTTGTAGACTTTTCATATCTCAGGTTGTTTTGCTGAACTTTGGAGTTTTCAATTTTGTAACAGTATTTTCGATATTCAAAAGAAAACCAGTCAGTTCTATCAGAAAAAAGTTAATGACGATTGCGTGCGTCTTCTTAAAAGTAAAAACTTGATTTTAGACTATTTTTCGTATCTCGCATAGTTTTGCCGCAAAATGGAATTACGGAATTTGTGAATACCTTTTGAAATGTTAATCCTAGGAGTTTACAAATTTTTCGCCTGGTGTTGAGTCAAAGTTGAGTTAATTTTGAGTATTTTAAGATCGAAAAGCCTATATCAGTATTTTTCATCGCATTAAACACGTAAAACCCATCTCTGTGAAAATAATGAAGTCGGCAGAACTGATAGTTTTTGCTTTAGACATGGTAACAGACAGACAGCCATTTTTAATAACATTTTTTACGATTAAAAAAATGCATCTCATTAAAAAATGGTCGGAATTCAATCTGATCAGTCCTTCGAAAGTTATTGTGCCTACAGGATACTACAAACAGATTAGAGACATACTATAGATGCTCATCACTTCTCACTACCTGGGCGGGGCGGCACAGTGAAGAGTGGTAAATAGCCGCGCGCACAGCAGAAACATGTTATCGCTCGGTATAGGCGACGGAAAGGTTTTCTTCTCTCAATATTATCATCTCAAAATACAAGATTCCACCTTAAATAGATGCCCGATTAAAAAATTAAAAACTTCAGGATCGTGCGCTACTTGTTTCTAAATTTGCTAGAAACGCGTTTGACTTCAATTTTCTCTAAAACTTGACGTGCAGGCACGAGAAGAACCTTCTCTTGTTCCTAGCATAGTTCATAATTTTTGTATTCTCATCTGAATCAGAAGGTCTTGATTTTCTGCGAAAATAGACTTTCACGGATTTTCACGGATTTCACCTTCAGAATGAAGAACGTCAAACTGTTCAACCGGAAATTTTTAGCAGCAGTTTAGTCCTCTTTCCCTGGTTTGGGAACGAAATCCATTCTGCCGTCCTTCTATATCAATGGTACGTATTTTGGATATTGACGATCTTTGCAGCGAAATGTCAGTCGGCCTTCAGTCTCTCTTCTGGACCCATCATTCCTGCTCTTGGTCGGTTTGTGTTAGCTGAAAACCTGTGAAGTGGACTTCTATCAGGTACTGCAGTGTTTCTCCTTCGTCATCGGCAAACTAGCCATCATCCAGGCTTATGAGCCCAAGAAGAGCATCCGGATCTTTTGCCAGGATCCTGTGGAGCCTCACTCTCTCTGGAATGTCTTCGGCTTCCTGGCAGAAGGCAAATGTTCACATATGATGTGATCAGGGCCCTCCACAGAAATTAGGCGGCGTGCTCTAACTCAAATGTGCTACCATAGCTCGTGGCGACCTCCGCCTCTTCTGGTTGGTCGTCCGCAACAAAGTGGAATAGGTGAAGGCCCCAAGTCAGAGCCTTTGTTTTTATCTTATGATCCAAAATAGACCTACGACTAGCTAGGGAAGAATAAATACCATCTGCAGAGCCCCACTTTCAGAGGAGGGTCTAAAAACTGAGGAATTCGACCTTGTGTCCCAAAGCCTCAGTGCAGACATTTTTCTTCGTGACACTACCGTGTCCGCATCGATTGAGAGGGCATGCCAGGGTGTTCAAGGTTTTGGTAACACTAGTGTTATTCGGCTTTTGAAGCGGTGATCACATCATAACTTAGGAGCATGCGAACTCGCGCCCTTGATATTCCAGGGAGCTTTGATATTACACCCTGGAAGGATCGATCCTTAGTTTAGGTCCCGCAGAATGGAGTCTCTTAGTTCCCCAGAGTAGCTATACATCGTCATGCGGTCACTCTGGTTTATCTTCTTCAGGGATCTCACCCAAGTAGCCGTTAAGTCCTCCCACAAGATGCAAGATTTCGTTTTTATTCGTTTTCGTAAAAGCTATTGCGAATGGAGGCAATATCGTCTCGTTGTCTTTGATAACTTCATGAATCACGTTACATTTAGAGTTCCAACTCATTCATTGTTTGGCTCTCTAAGATGCTTTTCTTCCTGGTATTTCAATGATTGACAAACCGAGGTTTCCAGAAAAGCATTGGTATGAGGGCGTATATTTTCTCTATGTGGTTTAGAGTAGGCGTAATTACTTAACGAATTAGAAGAAGTTGACAACCTAATTTTAATTTATCTGAAGACATCGAATGTGAGCTTTTTATTTATTTATACCTTTCGGGAACTTAACTTAAAAATGAATATATGCAACAAATTTGTTCCTAATTATTGCGGACAAGTTCTTGTTGAGAACGTACGCTAAATGTCTGAGTGTACCATGGGTTGTGAGTCAAATATCCTTTGATGATTTGTTGCCAAGATATTTGGTTTAAGTACTCTCCGCAGATATTCCCTGTGAAATTTGAAGAGAGTACATTATCCAAATCCTCCCCACAGAAGTATCTGAAAAATTGGGATTCAGTTTTCACTCACGAGCGCCTATTCGTTCGGTCGGCTTACTATTACCAGATGTACTATCCATATATTTCCCGCTCGATTTTCGCTTTTAATACGCACCGGAAAGCCTGACGAACATAAAAGCTTATTTACTTTGAAATAGTATCAGAAAAAAAGCGTTTAAGGAATGTATAGTAATAAAAAAGTGTTACGTCATAGGGGGATGTTCCCCTATGCTTTTAAAAATTTGAAGTATGTTTACTCAGCAGGTAGATCTCTGGGCTCCAGGTAAAATCTGCTTTTCACTTCTTCCATCAAGCTTAACTTCCATTTGCGCCTTCGAACCTGCCATGTGCCAAGCCAAAAAGTAAGAATGGGTATAGCCTAAAAATAAAAAAATTGGGCATATAATTTGATTGATATAATACGAATACAAATAGGGGTAAAATTCAACAATCAATTTTATTTAAACCTTCCATCCAGGGTCTCTGTTTTGAAAACCAGTAGGAACTTCATACGTTTTAAACGCCGCAATGCAACTAACAATTGGCAGACTGTGTCGAGCAGAAAAACAGCTATTTTTAACAAGGCTACTCAGCCTTGTAAGGTGTATGAGTTGACCCCTTGCATCTAGCAGCCCTATATACCAAGCCACAATCGGGCCCTAGCGCGTGTAAAATGTGGGAAACTTTTAATTTGCATTTAGGTTAGTATGTAGATCTATACCTTAAAACCAATGTTTTACTTTTGGCAGACATTTTTGAAAATTTTAGAAAAACTTGTTTCGAACCATATAAATTAGACCCTTGCACTATTACACATCACCGAGACTATTAATTCAAAAAGCAATCAGAGGTAGTGTTTCACAGTGCTTAAATATATTTGCAAAAGGAATCAATCGATTTATGGGAGTAGATTTCAATCCATTCGATCCAGAGTCATACAGTTTTTACTTCGACATTAGCAATCAGTATGGTAAAGCTTCAAGTGAATATTTACTATATCAAGATTTTGAATGGTTTGAAAATTTTGAAAAAAATCTAAATTTTTTTAATGTATCTGATGATTCACCAGAAGGTTATATTCTTGAAGTGGATCTAGAGTACCCAGAAGAACTTCACGATTTGCACAAGGACCTTCCCTTATGCCCAGAACACTTTGTGTGTCCTGGTTCAAAATTTACGATTCCAAAGTTAGTAACCAATTTGCTACGAAAGAAAAATTATGTACTACATTATCGAAATCTAAAAATGGACTTGAAATTAGGCATGCAATTAGGTAAAATTCATCGAGTGCTAAAATTCAAACAAAATGCATTGTTGAAGGACTACATTGATTTAAATACAGATCATAGAAAAAGAGCAACCAACGAGTTGGAAGAGATTTTCTATGAATTAATCAACCATTCCGTTTTTGAAAGACTATGGAAAATATGAGGAAGCACAAAGATGTTAGGCTTGTAACGGAAATGGAGGGAAAATATGGTGCAAAAGCTCTAATTGTTAAAACAAATTTCCATAGTTGTACCATATTTGATGAAGATACGGTAATCATCGAAATGCATACATCTACAATTTTCTTCAATGACCTATCTACATTAGATTCACGGTTCTTGATACATCCAAAATTATCACTTACAATTTTCATTATAACTATATTCTGCCAAATTTTGGAAATTGTGCAAAATTAATATATACAGACACATTCAGTCTCATCTACCATTTCACTGTTCCCAACTTTTACCAATATATTAAACGGGATATTCATAAATTTGACACGTCAGATTATCCTCCAGATACTGTTTATGGAATTCCTCTAAAGAATAAAAAAATATTAGGCTTGATGAAGGATGAATGCAACGGCAAAATAATGACTAAATTGTGGGCTTAAGAACAAAATTATATGCATATAAAGTTTTCGGCTAGTATCTTGCCAAAATCTGATATATTACAAAGTATTCGGTGTGAGTAATTGTCCTTGTGATAGGTGCTCTCGGAGGTGCGAAACTATCACTGGTTCGCAACCGCTTCGTAGCGCTTCCCCAACCGCTGATTGATCAAGCTGCAGCCGAAGATGAAGCGACATTAAGACCAGCCGCAGAAAGTAGGCACCTCCTGAAAGATGATTGCAATTTCAGTACAAGGAGAAGCATCAACATTCAAGTTCCTCTCAAACCCCAAGATCTGGCTGAAATGGATGCCTCCCTTCGTGGAGATACCTCGCTAGAGTCCGAATTCTGGACAATCAATTACTCAGTTTATGGTGCTGCGAGAACTTTGGCTGATTCAAATCAAAGGCTAAAACCGACAATGGGTCAAAAGACCAAAAGACGCTTGCATCAACTGAACAAGAAAATTGGATGGGCAAGACAGAATGCGTCCCGTGCTCAATGTCATGGCGCCTCTTCAGCGATCTCCCTGTTTCTGTAAAAAAATCCACCCAAGCCCACGGAGGTAGAGACTTTTTTGAGAGAGGTATACAAAATCCCGAAAACACTGGAGTTAAAAGAAGATATTGACAATATCATCCGCTT
Organism: Andricus quercusramuli; assembly: GCA_932178445.1. Classification (NCBI taxonomy): domain Eukaryota; kingdom Metazoa; phylum Arthropoda; class Insecta; order Hymenoptera; family Cynipidae; genus Andricus; species Andricus quercusramuli. The sequence goes on from CAKNXH010058847.1 coordinate 6,593, forward strand.
CAAGGAGTTTTGCGACAACCTTATAAAATCTGAGGAGGAGTGTCCATCAGTCACTGCCGAAGAGGTGAAAAAAGCACTTTGAGGCACGAAGAACTTTTCCGCTGCTGGACCAGATTGTATCAAGAACTTTTGGTGGAAGAAGTTTACTTTTATACACCAACATTTGGTCCGCATATTCACCTCATATTTAAAGTCGGAGACGCTCATTCCGCAGTGGCTGGTGTTAGGACGCACTATACTCCTGCCGAAAAAAGGCAATTTGTCCAACCCACAGAATTACAGGCCAATAACTTGTTTGAGCACACTGTATAAGATCTTTACAGCTGTCCTAAACAACAGGATTGTTCGATGAATTGAGCCTGTATGGCGAGAGATATACGAACAACGTGGCTCGAAAAAAGGTGTAGCAGGCTGTCGAGAGAACCTGCTAATTGACAGGTGTGTCTGTAAAGACGCTGCAGCCCCTCAGCGCGTCCAGTCAATGGCCTGGATTGACTACCGGAAAGCTTTCGATTCAAGCTCTCATAGACTTATCATCTGTCTGTTGGAAAGCTTGAAGGTACATCCACACATAGTGAGATGCATAGAGAGAATGATGCCTCTTTGGAAAACTAGATTTACTATCTCATCTAGAAATTATCGTCTGATAACGAACAACGTCACCTTCCAGAGGGGCGTTTTTCAAGGTGATAGTATGAGCCCCTTGCTTGTTTGCATCACACTTCTGCCTCTATCTCTCGCACTACGAAATTCTCCTGGATACCTCTGTGGCGACACTAATCAGCGCGAGCATAAAGTCACTCATGTATTTTATATGGATGACCTGAAGATCTATGCCTCTGGTAAAAGCAAACTTCAATCTGCTATGGATATCGTCAAGAACTACACAGGAGAGATTCGAATGGACTTTGGTTTGGACAAGTGTGCCAAAATTCATCTGAAGAAAGGAAAGATTACTGGCGTTCCCAAGGACTCTGAGCTTGTGGGTATAAGTGTTATTAGACATCTCAACACTGGAGAGACCTATACATACCTGGGCGTGCCTCAAAGCCGCATTCAGGACGTAACATCAGTGAAGGAGTCTCTCCGAAGCAGATACAAGCATCTTCTTCGACAGATTTGGTCTTCCAATCTGTCGGCGTTGAACAAGGTATCTGCGACTAACATGCTTGCCGTCCCGGTTCTACTCTACTCATTTGGGGCGATTCAATGGACGAAGAACGAGCTTAAGGCCCTTGATGTCACCATACGTAAAATCATGCATATACATAAAAGCTTGCATATCAATTCGTCAGTTCCGCGATTATACATTTCACGCCGTCAAAGCGGACGCGGACTTCTGAATCTCCAGTGTCTTCATAACCGAATTTTTCTAAGGACAGCTTACATCGCTGCTAATGACAGAGATCCGCTCCTAAAAATGGTCAGGAATCACGAGATGATTGGCGAAGGAGCGTTCCTTCACAAAGCCGCGGAGCAAGCGGCCGAGACCCTTGGCCTGAATTTTAACATCAGAAGTGAGGAAAGTGCATTACTCCATCTCGATGCTTCACGTATAGAAGCCGAAGTAAATAAAGCAGGGGTTGGAAAATTTCACCAAGAGCTACTCGACAAGCATATGCACGCAAACTTTTACAGCAATGTAGAAAAACAGTTCTTGTCGAAGGAGCAAACTTTTGCTTTCCTCAAATCATCAGGGCTCAATTCAGGTACAGAGTTTTATTTTTGCATGCCAGGATGATGTCATTTCCACCTCAGCATACCATGCCCGCATTTTATGTCAAGAAGTTCCCAGTGGTAGGTACAGAGCGTGTCATGCACACGCTGAGTACCTAGAACACATACTATCTGGGTGTCCGACCGACGCAGGAACGACGTACATCTATAGATATAATGCGGCCCTAAGAGCACTTTATTACCATCTTTTTCGCTCTTACGGTGTTGGTCGCGACCCTGCTCTGCCGAACGCTCCAAGGGATATAGAGTCAATTGTCCGAAACGGAAGTGCCAAATTTTCTGGAACTACGATTTTCGGGCAGCAGTCTCCGTTGCTCACTCGAGACCTGACATTGTTCTCCAAGACTTCGAGAAACGAACTATATTCGTGATCGAATTCTCGGCTCCGCCCGAATACAACATCACTGCAAAGGAGAATGAAAAGGAGGATAGGTATTAAGACCTTAAGAGAGAGCTGCAACGACTGTACTTAAAGTATTCGGTGCGAGTAATTGTCCTTGTGATTGGTACTCTCGGAGGTGCGAAACTATCACTGGTTCCTAACCTTAGAGCCATACCCGCGTGCCAAAAATATGCCAAGGCACTAGCGAGATGGATGCAGAAAGCTGTCATCCTTGGGTTGCTTCGTGTCCTCAAGACACACGAGGGTTTCGCCGGCCTTTCGTTGGGATTTCGTCGTGACCTGTGTATATAAACTTTGATGTAGTAGATATCTGAAAATCATATTTTTACGTAAATTTTCTTATAATTGAAAAATTGAAAAGTTCAATCAGAACATTTTTCTCAAACTGCTGTAGCTATCGCACGCAACCTGATCCGCCAGACCTAACCTCTCAATGCCGAGGACGATGTTTCTTAAAGTCTGAATGGCAACAATGTTCACTGACCTACGATTCACTTATCTACTATTCTTACTTATTATAAAGACAAGGAACTCTGAGAAAAAACAACATTAGTTTCTTTTTATTTGCTTATTTTAATTATTTCTAAAAAAACAGTACATTATACTTAAAAATAATTGGATTATAATTGAATATATAGAAAATATTTTCTTATCTCTATAAATGAAAAAAAAAATCTAACAGAGCTGTTCTAAAGAAATCCACTTTTTCAATAGAAGTACATTTTCAATTGGGCAGTTGAAGTAATTTTCATACATATGATGCGTGCATTTAATATCATTAATTGTGGAAATCTCACGCAATCCCTGCAGCGAGGGACATTCCAAATCAAGCACATCAACAATTTCACTTGATATTACTACAAATTGTTTCAGCCAATTCTTTTTTTTTCAATCCTTTTACATAATTTTTTGTTGCATCTTTTAAAACGCTCTGGAGTATTACAGATATTATAGAATACGGTAAATTACCGTAATTCAAAGGTATTCCATGATGATTGCGCTCTGCACAAATGTTTATAGACTTATATTTTGGCGAAACGTTGTTCCGCTTGCAAGGTGATTGAAAGAGGAAAGAATATGGCTTTTTGACCGTCTCATCACAGATTGGTAATATAGCCAATTCCATCAATATGAATTTATTGACTTGTAACTTGAAGCTCTGCATATCCACCAAGTACAACAGATTGAATGCAACTAAACTATTTCTTCTTGGTTACAACAGTTTTATACCAACTTCTTCACCACACCACTTATTAGTTTATACTCAACTATACGATCACACAAAATTAAGAAATATGCTGATGTTTGAGCGGAAAAATTTTCACTAGTTTAAAATTCCAAACAAATGTCAACTGGTCCGTATTTCAGTGACTCATGTTGCTTAAAGCAGTCAATTACTACTGGAGGTGCATACTCTATAAATTCTCCTCTCGCTAGCAATGGTTGCGGTTCTTTACCATACTAATTAGCTTGAATGTTTGTGTACATTTCATTAAGAAGGACATACTGACTTCGATTAATATCAAAATTCAAATTACTACAAGGAGAACACTGATCATTTAAAAGTAGTTTGACATTAGTCAGATTGCAATGATCAAATTTGCTAGAGCTTCTAATAGTATTGTTCTTTCCGTTTGTTTGAAATCCTAATATAATAAAGAATCTCGCGTTTTCCAATTGTGTTGAGTTCTTTATTGTCCGAACATGGTTTGAAGTAGTTGGAAGTAGAGGATATTGATACAGTGCCCAAGTTGGAAAACTTACTGGAATAGGTGGATCTTTTTAATATATTTTACCAACTGAAATTTTCGTGAATCTCGCAGTCTAACGCGAGACAATAACCAATATATAAACAATAGATATTGGATCAATATATATATATATATATATATATATATATATATATA
>CAKNXH010058847.1:10739-21663 GCA_932178445.1 Andricus quercusramuli
TATATATATATATATATATATATATATATATATATATATATCATTCTTCTGTTCGTGTGTATGTGACTGAAATCCTCCTAAACGGCTGGACCGATTTTAATGAAATTGTGTGTGTGTGTTCCAGTGAATTCGAGAATGGTTTAGATTCACAATTCAGTCCACTGAAAATCTTTATATTTATAATTCTTCGGTTCGTGTGTATGTGACTGAACTCCTTCTAAACGGCTGGACCGATTTTGATGAAATTGTGTGGGTATGTTCCAGTGGGTTCGAGAATGGTTTAGATTCACAATTCCGTCCACTGGAAATCTTTATATATATATAATTCTTCTGTTCGTGTGTATGTGACTGAACTCCTCCTAAAGGGCTGGACCGATTTCGATGAAATTTTGTGTGTGTTCCAGTGGATTCGAGAATGGTTTAGATACACAATTCTGTCCACTGGAAAATGTAAAAAGTTTAAAATTTTCAAATTTAAGACGTGTGTACAGGACAACGTCTGTCGGGTCCGCTAGTACAATATAATTTTATACATTTTTTGCAAGCAACGACGAGAAAAATGTTAAGATAAAAGTTTGCGAGTTCCACAAAATTCTATGGAAAATAACTATTGTTCTTTTCTGACATCTTTCATTTTGTACGATAAAAATTTAAAAAATACATTTTAATGGAAAAATATTTTCCTGACATTCAAAAATGACTCAGCCGGCTCAAAACTAATGCGATTTCTTCCTTGTATAAGCTGAAATTTTAAAAAGAGTATGGGAAAAAATAAAAGAGGTTGAGGTTTTCCATAAAATCTTTTTTAATTTCTTTCATCAAGTTTTAGAAGCATGAAAAAAATATATTTTTCGGAACGCCCTACTGTTTTCATTCTTAAAAATATTGTTTCAAAGGTTCTCCTAATAGATAATGGAAGAAACGCATCCTGTCAAATGTATGCAGGCTAAACTATTTTTGAGGCCGGGAGAATTTTTTTGCTAACAATGTAATTTTAGAATTTTTTTTTGTACACGATGAAAGATACCGTAAAAAAACAAGAAGTATTTTGTATTTAATTTTTATACCTTATTTGCGGGAAAAAGTAGAAAATTCAATTCTAAGGAAAATAAATTCTTCTGACCACAACAACTATTTAGCACACATAAAACTCACAAGATATGTTCCTTATCCAAGTACAAATTTAAAAAAAAAACAATAGGGAAAAATAGAAGGGTTAGTTTTTTCGGAAAATCGACTTTTAATTTTTTTTCGCAAAAGCGCGGATTATAGCGGATTACAAAGGAAGACTATAAATGATATTAGAAATAAGAACACGAGAACTGTCTCAATTAGGTCAAAAGTTAAAGATGTTTTTTAAAAAATCGGATTTTTTTAATAACAAAGCACAAACTCCAAATACGCCTAACTTCTTGCATACATTTTTTTTTTCTTGCAAATCCGAGAAACACATATCGCCTAATTTCCTCTACAAAAAACATATTGTATTCATTCCGAGTGATTATACAACTTTAAGTGTAAAACCTGCTTGATTTGAAATGAATTCGGCCAACAGTATATTGCAATAGTAATAGTTTACCCAAATTCTCATATTTTTAGGCATAGTACACAGGTGAGTTATCGTAAAGTCTTCCGCATTTCGACTATATTATTTAGAAACGGCAAACTGAAAAATTAAAAAATCTTTAGAATTTCGCAACTTTGCCCTGCTGCAGGACAAAGTAAGTACCGCGACTAGTAAGCTGGGGGCTCAGTAAGCTGGCATTGATAAAGAGCCCTAAATCAACAATACTCCCCCCCCCCCGGGAAATTTGAATTTTGTATTTCACATAAAAGGCAAGTTTCTTAATCATAAACCCTATCCTACCCACAAAAAGATGGGGTACGCTACGACTTCTTAAGCAGAAGCCTCCTACTCCTTAAATCGAAACAAAGGACATGATTAAATATTATGAAATTGCAGACTATTTATGAAAAAGTTTACTCGTGTAATAGAAAACCGCCTACGAGGAAGGGTCTCGTAACCTATTAAGACGTTAATTCAAGTTGTAACAGAATCTCGAAACAACAAATTTTGTAATTTCGTGAAAAAATGTATTGAATGACAAAGGTTTGAAAAAAATTAGGTAAACAAAATTTACAAAAAAATGTTTTTGAAAAAATGGTTGAAAAAAATTTTTGTTGAAAAAAAATTGGTTAAAACAAAAAGTTTATGAAAAGACATTGTTTGAAAAAAACTTTATGGAAGAAAAATTTTGGAAAAATAATGTTAAAAATTGTTTTCATTGAAAAAAAAATGTTAAACATTTTTTTCATTAAAAAAAAATGTTAAAATTTTTTTTTATAACAAAAATTGAAATAATTTTTTAAAAATTATCATTAATCATAATTATTTAAGCAAATATTATTTATTAGTTTTAATTGTTAATAATTATAATTTTGTATTGTAAATTATTTCTTTAATATTCAAGTACAGTACTTAACTATCACTACTACATTGGGATTGGTGTTATTATTTGCATCCAAAGTCATCCTATGCGAGCTTCAATTTATTATCCCTTCCCAGGTGTTCGGAAAATATCCACATCTGCTGGAGGAAACTCAAGCCTCCAAGACGAGGCCAAGGCAAGGCGCTGCTTTTCAAGACCTTGAAATTTGTCCGCCTTGCTTTGCCTCAAAATGCGAGGCCTCGAGCAATCCTTCCTTGCATTCCTCGACTTGTTCCTTGCCATTCCTCGTCTCGAGCAGCAGCACTATTCAGGGCTGACCTGAAACTGAAGTTTCAGGTTATTTTGTTCTTATATATATATTCTCTACGATGCCCGTGATTGTTCAGACAGCCCCATGGTGGGGACTGGTGGAACAAACCTCAGGAGCAGCCATGGGAACTCTAATCTCACCTGTAATAGCCAACATCTTTATGGAAAATCTAGAAACTGAAATCTTTGACAAATCCAAGCTTAAACCGGAATTTCGGTGCCGTTACGTTGACAACACTTTTGTCATCTGGAGACACGGACTAGATGAACTACACAAGTTTTTCGATTTCACACGGAGAAAAAAATTGCACTGTTATAGTAGACTGAGCTTTTAATATTACAGCACGGAACTTCATGTGCGAAATTGGTATGAATTCCTACCAATATTGGCATCAGGTTAGACAATTTTAGCATTAAATGGCTCATACCATAAAGAAACTTTGCCTTACTACGGTTGTAAGAAAACCCATCCTCTTAGAGTATGAGTACTCTTGCAAAAGCGATGTTAGGCCACGCGTACCGGTGCTTGCTGTGAAGCTAGTGTTACGTCTCGGAGGAGACCCACTTACCTTATCATAAAATTATTAAATATAAACTTACGCTACTTCCTCTTTTTTTGATCCTAAATTTGTAAAAAAATAGGAAACATGGATTTGAGGAATAAGCAAGACGAAAAGTTGAAATAATTGAAATTGAAATATGAAATTATTATTTATTACAATAAACTTTACAAATATGTGTTTTGAAATTTTGTCAAATTGTTTTGTTGTTATTTTTGGTTGATATCTGCAACATAAAACTTGACGAATTTCTGCCAAACTTCGTCTCAGTGTCCACCCTTTAAAAAAAAGGAAAACACTTAACTGACGAGATTTTGAACAATGTTTAGGAAAAGAAATAAATAAGGGATAGCAATGTATAAACAAACTTACCGAAGATCTTGTTGAGTAGTCGCTTGGAACGTTTTAATAATCCTGTATTCAGAAGTTGGACTCTTTAGAGGTGCCCAGTCTTTTCTTTTGTTGATGGACTCTTTGAAGACTTTTAGTGCCTACGGAAGGATACGGTTTCAGGACTCAGCGTGCTTTCTTTTGTAATAAATACGAAGATGTTTGGAGAAGTTATTGGGAGGGTTTTCTTTAGTTTAAGTTGAGGGGTCACTGAATTTACTTATTTAGATCAATAGTTCACTTTTGATTTTATATTTTTTAGTACACTTCACTTTTGTTTTAGTTGATTAATAGTTCACTTTTTAAATGAATTTACTGTTTTTATAGCAATGTTTTTCAAAAGTACAGTTTCACTTTTATTTTATAATTGGTTTATTTTGAATAAACCCAACTTAGGATGTTCCGGAGAGTTTTAGGGCAGCACTTCGTCGGTAGAATTAAACTTATTGTTCGGGAGAGTTTTTGAGCAGCGGTTCGACGGTAGAAATAAACTTGTCTTAACCCTTAAAAACTTGGGTATATATAGTAGAAAAAGTGATTGGGGATGGAAAAATAGTCCCTTCGTGGACCATTTTTGAGAAGATTTATTGCATTCTTGACCCATATCCTGGAATAGTGCGTAGGTGGGAGGCCACGCGCCGGTGTTTCCAATGCATTTTCTTGAGGGGTTGTCGGCCGCCACATATCATTGTGACGTTTATAGCCTTTTCACCAATTGGGCCATAGTAGATGGGACTCGTGTATTCTTTCGTGGGGCTTCCGATCTTCTGATTGGTTGTGACGTCAATGACCGCGCATGCACATTTGTATGATTTCATGTTCTTTAGAATTTGACATAGAATTTTATAATATGATTTACAATATAAATAGTAAATGTTTATAACAATGATAATTGATAATAATAGATCATGATGATTAATAATAAGAGATACATGGTTGAATTTATAAATGATGCACTACTCGTATATACATATAAAGTGTTAAATATATCTATGGTCGGTAAGGTAGGGTGCTTATGGTAATGATAGGTACTGAATATTTATCATAATTGATATTGAATGAATAATAATTATTATAAATAACTGAATATTATGTTTCTATCGCGGTCACAGGCCGTGATATTTCAATAATCTATGAGTGTTGTTCAGAGAATATATTCAAAGACTACTTGCTCTCATGGTAATGATAGGTACTGAATATTTATTATAATTGATATTGATAAATGATTATGATTGTAAATAAGTGAATATTATGTTTATATAACGGAGACAGGCCGTGATATTTCAATAATCTATGAGTGTTGTTCAGAGAATATATTCAAAGACTACTCGCTCTTATGGTAATGATAGATTATTAATATTTATTATAATTGATATTGATAAATGATTATTATTATAAATAAGTAAATATTATGTGTGTATATATATATATATATATAACGGTCACAGGCCGTGACACCCCCCAACTTAGATTTGAGTATTTTGAATGAAATGAACACTACTCAAACTTTTCAATTGACTTGTAAATTGAATAGGTTTTCGTATAGATAGAAAACATTTGAGTGAGTTGAATTTACTTTTGGGGCAGGTGTCTACGTCCTCGACTTAATATTATTGTGAGAGCTGTATTTTCGTGGGAATAAGAGGAGTTTTCGGTTTAAATAGGATAGATGTAATAAAAACTGCAAGTCCTTCGGCCTCTTCTTCCTGCTCTATTATGATGCTAGGTCGTAAAGTCGGATAAAACGTTTGCGAACAGTATATTTCCACAGGTTCAGATGATATATAAAATTTATTTCAATGGTTGATTGATTGTGACAAAATATAATTGTGTAATTTCGAAGCTATTGTAACAGTGGGTTTCTTTTAATTTTTTTCATAGTTAAAATTTCGCATAGGACGTGTACAATTGGTCGCATGATGTCCTCTTTCATAACATCGCTTGCATGCGGATGTCCATTTATACAATTTTATTTTTTCGAAGTACATTTCTCGTATGTTTTGAATATTAGTATTATCTGGCGATTGGTCTTCGCTAAAATGATAGGTATCTGACAATGATCTCAAAATTTCTCGGGCAGCATTATGCTTCGCTGTTTTCTTAGAAACGTTGGCTTGGCCAGTTTTAACATATTTTCCGTCCAATTTCTTAATTTGGCACGTCACAATGAATACCTGAGATGGTGTTTTTGGATTCAAAACAGTTACTTCATAATTAGGTTTGGAAAAATCATATTCTATGCTAATTTCGCTGAGGGTCTGTACAGGACTGACAGATTCGCTTGGGTTTATCCTTGCATTTGCTGGTTCCATTTTGTTGAAACTTACATAGATTTGCAAAAAATGTTAATGTTGCAAAATGAAATTTAATTATTAGAGAAATTAACTATAAGATAAGAATAAATTATCTTTAATTAGAATTTGAAGATTAAAGGAAAATGTATATATATATAAGTAGAGTAGTTTATATAAATTCATGTTAATTGATATGTTAAAAAATTCTAACTATTGGAAACTTGTGTATATACATTTTTGTGTGAAAGAATTAATTTATTAGACTATTTTGGAAATATATGTATGTTTTTAGGAACTGGTTTTGATTACAAAATGTTCTTATAATTGTTCTTACTGAATTTTAAACCTATCTGTTACTTTTATTTTCGTACTCGGTGTTCTTTCATTTTTTACTAAATATTAACCTATTGAATGCGGAGCTTTAAATTTCTCTTTCATACTACTCACAATGTATTTTGTTTCATCGTTGTCTTTGACAATTTTGAGATAGTATTGCTGTATATTAATATTATTATTTTTTTGTTGAAAAATCGTGAATGAAACAGGTCCTACAAGGTTTTACATACACGTAAGAAATAATAAATTAGTTTGTTTATGTGATATTGTGGATTGATAGAAGTAGTATGAATCTTTTAGTGATCATGTGTTGTTTAAGGACGTATTTCATATTACAGTTGTATGAAAATTTGTGTTAGTTATTAAAGAGTAATTTGAGTTGATTTTTAAATGTATCTGTGACAATATTACATACAAATTATTTGAAAGCACATCTTCATATCTTCGTATAATGTGGTCAAGATGAAAATTGATTAGGCGTTGATAATTATTTCATTTTTCATATCCAAGCAAAACACGCACATTTTGGTCTATGTATTTTTCTATGCATTCCAGATACAGACTTGCAGTGATCGAGTATATTTTGACTGTATTCTACATTCGCAACACAGTGTTAAAATTATTTCTAATCTATTTCTTTTATTAACAAAATTTCGCTTGTGACAAATTTATAACGAGGTATATTCTTCCAGGAGTGATTTACTTATATTATTATTTGTGCGCCCTGTAAGAAAAACGTTATTATTTCGATTATACTAATAAATAATGGATCTCTTAATGTGATGTCTCATAAATGCAAAGAAAAATATTGAATATGTATTGTAAGAATAACATTTAATGTCAGTTTAATTAATATTTTGAGATAAGTTACTTTCTGTATGATTTCAGTAGTTTTCTGCATATTGTTAGTATAGAGACTATAAAGAAAAAGAAATTTTATTTAAAAACTTTTTTATCGTAATATGAAACTATTTAAAAATAACTTGTCACTTAGAAACTTCTGATTTGAAATATTTTTGATTTTTTTTAAACATGTCTGTAAAAAGTTCACATTTGGAAGAAATTAAATTGTTCTTAAAAGTTCAAAATAAAGATCTGTAGTATTTTCTATTTTTTTGTTAATATATAACGAATTTGCTGTTTGCATGGCGTGCTTGATGTATAATTTTAGTAGGATAATTATTATTGCATGCCAAGACATTTCGGTTCTCGATGGCTGGATCCTAGAAAAGAAATGCAGACATGAATTAGTATTAACGAACATATGTGTTGTGAGGGATAGAGCTCTGTCACCTTGAAGAAATTCGTCAATGATAAAGGAAGGAAATTACATTATTTTGAGGCTAACGTATTTTATCAATACTTCCTTCGTCTTGCACTGAGTGATTAATTAGTGGCACTTTTTTATTTAAAGAAAATATTATGCCTTTGCTTATGTTTACGTGTCGTTCTATCATGTTTCAATGTATTTATGTGGTTGAAATTGAATCTGTAATTTAATTTTTGAAAAAAATTTACTCAAGATTTTGTTGCTTATATGTTTTGTTTGTTTTCCTTATTTTTTATTTGTTCTTGAATATCTATATGAGAGATCTTAAGTCTATTTATGTGTACAACTTTTGATGAGTTGCCTATTTTTATTTTTACATTTCCTTTTCCTAGAATTTCTAGTACCTGATAAGGGCCTGAATATTGATTATCGAATTTTTTAATTTTTCCTCCTTCTAGTAAGAAGACTTTATCTCCTATTTTGAAATCTTGTGGGTTAATCTTCCTGTCGTAATATATTTTTGACTTTTCTTTGGCTGTTATTAAGTTTTGTCTTGCTACAGCTCGCATTTCATGTAGTCTTGTTATTAATTTTATTGTGTAGTCGTCGTAAGTTTCAAGTTTTTCGTGTGGTGGTGGTGGTTCGCTTGATGGTTGTCGTGCTATTTTTCCAAATACTAGCTCATATGGAGTACATTTTGTGCCTTCATGTACACTTGTGTTATAAGAAAATGTTGCTAGTTCTAACCACTCATCCCATTCGGAATTTTTATCCACGAATTGTTTAAGGTATTCTGATAGTGAGTGATGAGACCTTTCAAGCGATCCGTTTGATTGTGGGTGAAAGGCGGTTGTTTTAAACTGTCTGATTCGGAACCCTTTTGCTAATCGTCTTAATAAATTACTTAAAAAGTTTTTTCCTTAGTCTGTTAATACTCCTTTTGGTGAACCATAAATGCAGATAAATCTTTTAATAAAGGGGTCGGCTATAGTACTAGCTTGTTGATTTGGAAGGGGTATGGCTAATGAATATTTTGTAAAATTATCCTGGATGGTCAAAATGTTTATATTACCAGATGTTGTTTTAGGGAGTGGACCAACTATGTCCATAGAAATTTTTTCGAACGCTGTACCGGGTGTATCAGTAATAACCATTGGGCTTTTTGTTTTGACCCTAACTAATTTTTTTAATTGGCATTGTAAGCATAATTGTATGTATTTTTGAATATCTAATTTCATGTTTTCCCAAAAATGTTTCTCTCTAATTCTGTTGTATGTTTTTGTTACTTCTTTATGACCTCCTATTGCCGATGAATGTGCTTCTTCAATCAACTGATATCTTGTATCTTTAGTGGGATATTGTGTTATTCCCAAGCAAATAATAACTTTTATATTTGATTCGAAAAATGATGATTGTAATGTGTTTAATATTTCTTCCCATGGTATGTTATTTACATATGGTGTTTTTGTTATACTAAATGATTTTAATTTTAATTTTTCTGCTAAATTATGTAACGAGAATATGCTTAGTTTTATATTTTTCAATGTTTCTGTAAGGTTATCTTTATTTTCTCCTTCAATGGGTAGTGCAATATGAAATTGCTTACCTTTTCGAATTTCTTTCGCAAGTCCTTTTTGAAGTTTCGTAAATTTTGGCAATTGTTGTCGTTTTTCGAGAATGCTGGACCCAAAATCACGAGGTTCTCCTTCAGTGGTTGTAAAATATACGTAATTATCTTTCCTCATAGACATTTTGTCACGACATTCTACAATATTTTTGTTTGCATTAAATGGGGTGGATGTTGGGATTTCAATCGGGGGTGGTTCCGGGGGTGGGCGATTATCTATTGGATCTATCGCCGTTGGATTTTCAAGATGATCTTTAAGTATTTCACTTTCCTTTTCTTCGTTATTGTCAATGTCATTTTCCTTGTCATTATCATTGATATTATCATTATTATCATTATTTAGATTTTCATCATTATTATTAAGGTTTTTGTTGTCAGATTTATCATCAATATAATTTTCATTGTCATACTCGAAATCATAGTTTTCTTCGTCATAATTATTTTCTTCGAAATTTTCTTCATTATCATTTTCTTCATCTTCATTGTCTTCTTTTCCATATCCTTCTTCTTCATCTTCATCTTTTTCTTCTTCTTCGTCTTGTTCTTCTTCTTCGTCTTCTTCGTCTTCTTCTGATACGCTGGAGCTTGAGTTATAATTCTTATCTTCATCTTCACTGGATTCTTGTATTTGTTCTTTATTAGATTTTCTTATTTTATTTGTTCTAACTTTTTCTTTTAAATAATTGAAATATTCGGGATCGGAATCTGAGTCTTCTGTTATTTGAGGATTTGTTATATTTTCTTTTCTTGGCCTACCTCTTTTTTTAGCTGTAGGAGTAGAGATTACCTTATTTTGATCGAGCGTAGCCTTGTATGGTCTATCTCGCTTATTGATTTTTAAATATTCTGATTGTAAATGATCTTTTTCATTGTTTAAGCTTCCTCTCTTTTCATTTTCGAGAGCAGGGATTATATTATGTGAGTTGAGAATAGCCTTACGTGAAATTGAAATATGAAATTATTATTTATTACAATAAACTTTACAAATATGTGTTTAAAAATTTTGTCAAATTGTTTTGTTGTTATTTTTGGTTGATATCTGCAACATAAAACTTGACGAATTTCTGCCAAACTTCGTCTCACTGTCCACCCTTTAAAAAAAAGGAAAACACTTAACTGACGAGATTTTGAACAATGTTTAGGAAAAGAAAGAAATAAGGGATAGCAATGTATAAACAAACTTACCGAAGATCTTGTTGAGTAGTCGCTTGGAACGTTTTAATAATCCTGTATTCAGAAGTTAGACTCTTTAGAGGTGCCCAGTCTTTTCTTTTGTTGATGGACTCTTTGAAGACTTTTAGTGCCTCCGGAAGGATACGGCTTCAGGACTCAGCGTGATTTCTTTTGTAATAAATACGAAGATGTTTGGAGAAGTTATTGGGAGGGTTTTCTTTAGTTTAAGTTGAGGGGTCACTGAATTTACTTATTTAGATCAATAGTTCACTTTTGTTTTTATATTTTTTAGTACACTTCACTTTTGTTTTAGTTGATTAATAGTTCACTTTTTAAATGAATTTACTGTTTTTATAGCAATGTTTTTCAAAAGTACAGTTTCACTTTTATTTTATAATTGGTTTATTTTGAATAAACCCAACTTAGGATGTTCCGGAGAGTTTTAGGGCAGCACTTCGTCGGTAGAATTAAACTTATTGTTCCGGAGAGTTTTTGAGCAGCGGTTCGACGGTAGA
>CAKNXH010058848.1:1197-13442 GCA_932178445.1 Andricus quercusramuli
ATTTATTTAATAAAAGATTTTATAACCGCGTAACTAAAGTGAAACTTTTAATTTAAAAAAAAAAAAAAAAGAGTTATTGGCTCGTGTTTTAGAGGTCGGCCGGCAATCGGTAAATGGGAGCATATCAACTCCTATCTAATAAAACGCTGCTTAAGGCTGGTGACCTTCTCAGCATAAATCACCCACCTATTGAGACTCTCGGTTTCCTTTCTCATGTCCTTATCCCCCCCCTCCCCCTAACAGAAGTTTTGGTGGGACTGACGTTACAGCTTGACTCCACCATAAGACAAATCACTGCTTAATTCGGACATGATTTCGACTCGCAAAACAAATCTCGCGCATACAGGTGATAGTTGGGAGTACAATCTAAACATGAATAATACAAACAATAAAGTAGCCTCGGAATGGACTGAAACTCGGATTGACCAAAGGCATGCACACGGTAAGCGTAAAGGTCTTGTTTCGGGCGATGAATGAAGACTGGGTGTTTGGAATGCTAGAGGAGTGAATGATCTTAAGATAAGAGAACTACGAGAAACTATGCACGTAAGGAAATTAGACATTCTTTGTGTACCTGAGACAAAGAAAAAGGGTTGCGAATTTAGAAAAATAGGAAATGGGGTGTTGAAAGGCGGTTGTGAAATATGGTCAGGAGTAGATAGCGAATCGCATCGTAGTCAAGGGGTCGGTTTAATTATGAGTGAAAAAGCAAGTCATCATCTCATAGAGCATAATTTTGTATCACCCAGATTGCTGTGGGCTAGAATGAAGGTAGGAATCAGAAGATTATTTATCGTAGCGTGCTACGCAACGAGTTGATAGCGATTCGAGGGAAGTTAAGGACGCCTTCTGGGACACTCTAAATGATACAATAAGTATTTGCGATCAAGGTGAAAGAATAATTCTGCTAGGAGATATGAACGGATGGGTCGGTGTCCAACGTCAGGATACAGATACAGAAAGGGTGCTAGGTAATTTTGGAGATCCAACAAGAAAAAATTATAACGGGGAAAAGCTAGTTAGTTTATGCTTAGAAAAAGGCCTATTTATTACAAATACTTGGTTTAGACATAAAATGATCCACATGTACACCTGGCGTAAAGGAAATAGCCACAGCATAATTGACTTTGTTATTGCGGATGAAAGATTAAGAGAACTAGTTAAAGATACAAGAGTCATGAGGGGTTCCGAATGTAATTCTAATCATTACCTTTTAGTCTGCAAAATAAACTTAGGGCGAGGATGGAGAACAAAGAAAACAAAGAAAACGAAACAAACACGAATAAAAATTGAAAATTTACAGAGACAAGAAGTGCAAACAGAGTTTAAAAAGAGGTTAACTGAAAGCATAGATAGAGCAACGTGGGAAGCGCTTATAAGCAATAAAAATATAGAGGGCGCGTGGACTTTATTACGGGATGTCATTGTCAAAACTGCGACCGAAATATGTGGTACAGCGGTTGTAGGAAGAAAGTCTGGCGATGCGTGGTGGAACGATGAAATTGCGGCAGCCCAAAAAGAAAAGAAAGAAGCGCACAATAAAACGCTGAACATGACAGGTCTTAGCGATGAGGAGAGAACTAGACTTAAAAATGATTACAGACACAAAAATAGGAAAGTTAAACGACTAGTTAAAGAGAGTAAAGAGAAAATCAGAACAGAAGAAGAGAATAAAATAATAAACTACTTTGAAGGAATTATGAAACTATTATATAAACAGTTGAAGGAAAGTAAAAGTACAGAGTTTGCTAGCATGAGAAACAGCAAAGGCGAAATGCTATATGATATAGACGGAATAGTAGACGCTTTGAAAGAGTCTTTCAAAGAACTATTGGGAGGTGAAAATATCGGACAACAAAACTGCGACATAGAAGATAATGCATTAGAAAACCCAATTGAAAAAGTCTGTGTCACTGAGGTCAGAGATATAATTAAGAACTTGAAAAACGGTAAGGCTGCGGGTATAGACAATATTAGCGCTGAAATGCTTAAATACGGTGGCGAGTACATACCTCACAGGTTGTGCGAATTAATAAATTTATGTATCGAAACGGGAGAAGTCCCAGACGATTGGAGAAAAGCGATTATCGTACCAATATACAAAAGAAAAGGAGATAAAAGCAACTGCAGTAATTACAGAGGTATCAGCCTACTAAGTACCGTAAGTAAAATATACTCAAAAATACTTATCCGTAGGGTAATGCAAATTACAGAAGAGAAAATATGGGAAGTCCAAAGTGGATTTATGCCAGGAAGATCATGTACGGATCAGATATTTAGCCTAAGACAGGTCGCAGAAAAAAGTTTGAGAGTAGGAAAGAAAGTCTTCTGTGCATTTATCGATCTAGAAAAAGCATTCGACACGGTAAATAGAAGTAAACTTTGGGAAGTCCTTAAAGAGTATGGAGTGAATGGAGGGCTCCTACAAGCAATAAAAACAATATATACAGGTAGTAAAGCGAGTGTAAGGGTAAATGGGAAAAAGAGTGAATGGTTCGATATTTTGCAAGGCGTGAAACAAGGATGCGTTATGTCCTCGTGGCTTTTTATCATATTCATGGATAAGTGTCTTAGAACTGCCCTCTTCGACGAAAAAGGTGTAGATCTCGAAACCGTCAAGGTACGTGGGTTGGCTTTCGCGGATGACGAGATTGTTATGGCAGAATCAGTCGAAGACTTGCAAAGAATGTTGAATAAACTTAATACAAGCATGAAGAACATGGACCTCAAAATTAACGTGAATAAAACGAAAGTCATGGTGTTTGAGGGAAAAAGTGAGAAAACAATATGCAACATAGTTCTAAATGATGAGAAATTAGAACAAGTTGACAAGTACGTATTTCTAGGTAGTCTATTCACTAACGACGGAAAAATAGATGGGGAATTAGATAGGCGCATAAATAAGGGTAAGCAGGTTATCGGTAGAGCAAGGTCCATCCTCACAAATAAAAACATATCAAAAAAAGCTAAAATGGCCATACATAACTCTATTTTCGTACCAACTGTACTATACGGTAGTGAGACATGGACCTGTCAAGAAAAAGTCAGGAGTAAAATCAACGCGATCGGCATGAAACCTCTGCGCATAATATGCGGGAAAACACTGATGGACAAAGTACGAAACGAGACAATCCTCGAAGAATGTGGTACAGGGGAGACACTAGTTGACATATGGGAAAGAAATCAGCTAAGGTGGTTCGGACATCTTGAAAGAATGAAAGATGAACGACTGACCAAGCAAGTGTATAAAGGTAAAGTAAATGGCAAAATGCCCAGAGGTAGACCGCCGAAAGAATGGTTAGAATCTGTGAATGAGACACTAATACGAAGAGACATAAGAAGCCATAGAAATATGTACAAGAGCCTGCATGAAAAAATGCATGGACGTGAATGAAGCTAGAGTAGTATGCCAGGACAGAAATATGTGGCGACAAATAGTTTATAAACAGAGTGACAATAGAGTGAATGATGCCTGAAACAAATACCTTGGATACTAATGGGCCCAGGTGGGGAACCATACATAATAATTTTGTGAGGCTCCTCACCTGGGGTGATCGCTAGAGAGATTGATCAGCAACCTGGGTCGGAGCAGTGTTGCGGAGTGAACGTGTAATTTATATAAATAACACGAGAACTCCAGATCAATCTAAAACATCTATACATAACACCTACATACCCATCCACCCTATACCCATATACCGATCAACCTCATACCTATATACCTATTTCACTACTTTCCAACCGAACAAGTCACGCCTACCCCGGAAGTGAAAAGGCTTAATGGTATAATAATCGCTATCCTCATTAATTACAGGCACCATTTTTCGTCGTACGAACAGTTTGCTCAATATTTCTGCTGGTCGAACGATTTTCGAAAAATATCGAGCATGGGATAGATAGTAAATCACAGCAGCAGCATGTGAGCAGCAACCGATCGTACGATTAGTATTTTCGGACTCCCAACAATATCGTTAAATTCCTTCGAAACCAATGGAATCAGGAGTGTATTCAACAAAACACTTAGAACGCCGATGATTCATATAGCGTGACTGAAATTCTACTTTCAAAATATTCGCGGTTTCTTTAGCGCAGCAAATGTTAATTTTGTTGTCATTATCCATCAATTCAGCTAAATACGCTACAGCTTGACTTAGTTGATACGAACGCGTGAACAATATTTCGATATCGTTGACGGTGATTTCCAAAAAATCTCTCACATCCGATGAACATAGAAAGAAATCTTTCCCTACTCCATCGTTTTTCTTGAACTTCTTAAGCCAAAATATTTTTGGAATCATTAGTTGATTTCGAATGCGATAAAATGGACACGCAATTTCGCATATCGGAATCAAGACGTTTTCCGAATTTTTTATTTGAAAAACCTGCAATTTTACTATAATAGCCGATTTTCCTGAGAGAATCCAGTCATCCATTTTTTGTAGCAGATGGATTAAAACCTGCTTCATCAACTGTCTTCTGTATTATATTTAATATTGGGTGTTAACAATATGTGTGATTGAAAATTCTTCTCGATATGTTTTTGCATTAGGTGGAAATGGTTCTTCGCAGGGTATAAAGTTCTCATGCCAGCACTTAAAGGATAACGTAACAGGAAATATCGACTCCTCCGTCATCGAATAGATAATAAGTTACTTCCGAAAATCGGCTATTATAGTAAAATTTCATGTTTTTCAAAGATAAAATTCGGAGAACTCCTTAATTCCGATATGAGAAATTGCGTGTCAATTGTATCGCGTTTGAAATCAACTAATGATTTCGAGAATATTTTGGCTCAAGAAAATCAAGAAAAACGATGGAGCAGGCGAAAGATTTCTCTCAAACATATACAGTCAAACCTGGATTTAGCGAACCTTGATTCAGCGTTTCCGGCAATGAGGTTCATTATGCAAAACCAATCTCAGGTGGCAGCACCGAGCCGAGTACTAGACCTCTATCGATGAGATACGAAATTTAAGAAAAAAAATTTTGTTAATAAGTATAAAGTGCCATTTATACCTTGTAAAGATAACAAAATATATTTTTTAAACTTTCTTATCAATATTTATCACATAGCATTCGTAAAAGGTTGATAAATCCTTTTCTGACTGTCACATGCATAGTGAGGTTAGGTTTACTATAGTTCACCACATATCCCATTGTATGTATAATTTTTACTGAAAGTATAAATTACCTTCGTATATAAGCACTAAACACATATTTAAGGATTAGTTACCCTTATATATTTGATTATAAGCAACCGTACACTAAGCACTGTATTTTTTCTGTCTCTCATTGACAGAGGGTCTAGTACTCGGCTCGGTGCTGCCACCTACGATTAGTTTTGCATAATGAACCTCATTGTCGCTGCGCAGCGGGGAAGCATGAGAGGACCTGCGGGGAGGTGTGTGGTGTTCAGTCAGGCATGGCAAAACAGAGAGAGAAACAGGAGAGAGACAAAACAAGAGAGAGACAAAATAGTCCGGAGTCCCTTGATTTAGGCCGACTGTCAGTCTCAAAACCGACGTTAAATCCAAGTTTGATTGTATGTTCATCGGATGTAGGAGATTTTTCGGAAATCACCGTCAACGATCTCGAAATATTGTTAACGGGTTCGCATCACCTCAGTCAAGCTGTATCGTATTTAGCTGAAATTGATGGACAATGACAACAAAATTAACATTTGCTGCGCTAAAGACGCCGCGAATATTTTGAATGTTGAATTTCAGTCACGCCATACGAATCATCGGCGTTCTAAGTGTTTTGTTGAATACACGCCTGATTCCATTGGTTTCGAAGGAATTTAACGGAATTGTTGTGAGTCCGAAAATACTAATCGTACGATCGGTTGCTGCTCACATGCTGCTGCTGTGATTTACTATCTATCCCATGCTCGATATTTTTCGAAAATCGTTCGACCAGCAGAAATATTGAGCAAACTGTCCGTACGACGAAAAATGGTGCCTGTAATTAATGATGATAGCGACGATGATTATTCCAAAACTTTTATGAAGGATTTCCATTTCACACACTAATTAAAACATTCAGAAACATTAAAAATGCAGCATTTGATCATAAGTAATATTCAGCATTTCATTATTAATCCATGATACCCTTATGAAAAAGAAGTATGGGTAACTATCAGACCTAAGACTTTTTTTGCGAATAAGTATTGGAAAGCCAATACTTTTTCGGGAAAAAAGTACTGGATCAAATACTTACCAATACTTTTTCTTAATAGGGGTATCTGCCATCTGTGAAAGTTTTTATTTAAAAAAACTACCTTCCACATTGATTAAAAATCTGAAAAAATTCTGAAAGTTAGCACA
Source organism: Andricus quercusramuli (assembly GCA_932178445.1). Classification (NCBI taxonomy): domain Eukaryota; kingdom Metazoa; phylum Arthropoda; class Insecta; order Hymenoptera; family Cynipidae; genus Andricus; species Andricus quercusramuli. The sequence goes on from CAKNXH010058848.1 coordinate 7,524, forward strand.
TGAGATGACCTTTCATTTATGAAAAATTTGGAACAGTACTCAAAAAATTGTTGACCAAAAAAATTTTTTGAAAATTTGAATTTCTCTCAAAAATTTGAATTTCGCGCCAAAACAATGGAAAAAATTTTTTTTAGGTGTATTCTCATCATTTGTTTTTTACTAATTTTTTTCAGATTTTTCCATTACACAGATGTGTCACAAAAAAATAAAAACCATAAAACACATTTTTAGCCACCATGACTATGGGGGTTGTGATGGGGGTTCAAAAATGTGGGAAAAAAATTATGATTTCAAGTCCCAGAAAAGGGCTCATTGAAAATCTGATTCCAGCCAAAGGCATTTTTGACCTGCTTAACGGGCTAGGCCCTTTATTAAGTAAAAATTTTTACGACGTAGTAAACGACGTAGCAAACTACGTCGTATATACTACGTCGTATATACTACGTCGTATACTATCCCAATTCCCGGCGTAGTATACGACATCGCTTACTACGTCGTTTACGACGTCGTATGCTACGTATTACCATGCAATGTGTAGAGTTGAGCCTTGAGTCTTGTAACATACAGGGCTGCGCATTAGAATCCTGTAATGTTTATGGCTGCGCAGTAGGGTCGCGTGATGCGCAGGGCTGCGCCGAAGAGTCATGTGATGTTCAGGGTTGCGCAGAAGAGTCGTATAATGTACAGGGATGCACAGTAGAGTCGTGTAGTATGCAGGACAACGCGGTAGAGTCATGTGGTGTGCAAAGCTGCGCAGAAGAGTCATGTAATATGCAGAGCTTCGTATCAGAGTCGTGTAATGTACAGAGCTGCGCAGTAGGCATGGGATGTGCAGAACTGCAAATCAGAGTCATTTAATATGCATAGCTGCGCAGTAGAGACCTACAATGCGCAGAGCTGCACAGTAGAGTCATGACATGGGTAGAGATGCGCAGAATAGTCATGTAATTGACGTGCCCTGATATGCGCAGTAGAGTCCTGACATGTTTGTGGTGCGCAGTAAAGTCATGTAATGTGCAGGGTTGGCCGTCAGATTCATGATATATGCGGGGCTGTGCAGTAGGGGCATGCAATGTGCAGGGTTGTGCAGTAGAGTCCTGTAATGTACAGATGGTACAGTGGAGTCCTGTAATGTGCAGACCTGCTCAGTAGAGTCATGTAATGCTCTGTGTCCTATACATTAGGGTGGGCCGAATTATACATAAGTTTCCGAATCGAATCGTAATAGCGTAGAAAAGTTGCTACTCGTCACCCTGATTGCAATAAATTTTTTTTTCTAATCGGACCATATCTTCCGGTCGCACATCGCGTTCAAAGTTTCGAAAAATCGTCAAAAATTGAACACGTTTTGGGATTTTTTTTTAGTAAGTTATAGTAATCGAATTTCGTTCAAAAGCGGTATGTGACCTCTTCTCAATATCCTTTGACTAAAAAATAACATTCCCCTTCTCATCCCCCTCTCCTGAAAAGGTGGGGGAGGGGCAAATATCATAAAAAGGAGCCATTTTGTGGTTGTTATTTTCCTCGTGTGAAGTGTGCTGGTGCGATTGGCTAAGGCGTTAAAAGCTTGAAAATACATTATATTTACAACAGTATTACGTAAATATACATCAGCTCAAATATACATCAGATGGGTTGGGAGGGGGATGTGAGCCTCAGCGAGGGTTGACCAATGGCCAAGCTGGGTGAGCGGCAGCCGGTTCTAGGAATTCGCCTTACCGCTGCGCGCAACGTGCCAACCAGACAAGTCAAGACGTGTCGAATTTTAGTGTTTTACTGTGCATTTTAGTGTTGATTAGAGAAGGAGTTTGATTGACAATGACGTCGAGGACGCTCGGTCAAAAATTTCATTGTCCTTTATTTGGACCGCCTAAAAATCTGAACAAACAAATTCTTCCGTCACAATGCTGATGTTTTCCTACATTGCCAGCATGTTAGATATTCTTTAGTCCCGGCTTCGGCCAAAGGTCGCTCGTACGAGAATTGTACAACTTATCGAAACTATTCACGTTAAGTATTACTACATCCGTAACAAGTTAAACAGGGACAAAAAACACCTGGAAGCACAAAAAGAGTACACGCAATACATTTCTGACTGTCAAATAAAGTTTTTCAACAGTCAGAAATGTATCTTGTGTACTCTTTTTGTGCTTCCAGGTATTTTTTGTCCCTGTTTAACGTTTTACGGATATATTAATACTTATTATAAAGAATTTTGATAAGTTGTATAATTCTCGTGCGAGAGACCTTCGGCAAAGATGCATTAGTGTAAATGGACTCTATATCATCAGCAATGACATTAGCTACTGCAGAAAAGCTGACATCCTGTTTTGGACTGGCCGAAGCCAGGGCTAAAGAATATCAAACATGCTGACAGTGTAGGAAAACATCAGCATGTGACGGAAGAATCTGTTTGTTCAGACTTTTAGGCGGTCCAAATAAAGGACAATTAAATTTTTGACCGAGCGTCCTCGTCGTCATTCTCAATCAAACTCCTTCTCTAATCAACACTAAAATGCACATTAAAACACTCAAATTCGACACGTCTCGACTTGTCTGGTTGGCATGTTGTGCGCAGCGGAAACGCGAATTCCTAGAACCGGCTGCCGCCCACCCAGCTTGGCCATTGATCAACCGTCGCTGAGGCTCACCTCCCCCCTCTGATCCCATCATATTGCGGCTGATGCATATTTACGTAATACTGTTCTAAATATGATATATTTTAACGCTTTGAACGCTTTAGCTGATCGCACCAGCACACTTCACACGAGGAAAATAACAACCATAAAATGGCTCCTTTTTATGATATTTGCCCCTCCCCCACCCTTTCAGGAGAGGGGGATGAGAAGGGGAATGTTATTTTTTAGTCAAAGGATATTGAGGAGAGGTCACATACCGCTTTTGAACGAAATTCCATTGCTATAACTTACTAAGAAAAAATCCCAAAACGTATTCAATTTTTGACGATTTTTCGAAACTTTGAACGCGATGTGCGACCGGAAGATACGGTCCGATTAAAAAAAATTTATTGCAATCACGGTGAGCAGTAGCAACTTTTCCGCGCTATTACGATTTGATTAGGAAACTTTCGTGTAATTCGGCCCACCCTACTATACATGCCTACTGCATATCCCTACATATCGTAGGTATCTACTGCGCCGTCTAATTCATGACAAAGTTGCACTTCGCAGCTCCATGCACCGTAAATGCCTAGTGCGCAGCTCTATGCCCATCAAATACCTACTGTTACGCTCTATACTCCATAAATATCTACTCCGCAGCTCTTTGTCCCATAATTACCTATTGCGCAGCTCTATATTCTATGAATACCTACTGTGTATCCCTGTATATCGTGGGCATATATTGCGTGGCCTTACCCACCATATGTCTACTGTGCATCCGTGAGCATTACAGAACTTTACTGCGCAGCTCAATTTATTACGAAAATATAATGTGCATCACTATGTCCCATAAATAACTACTGTGCACCTCTGTGTCTCGTAAATAACTACTGCAGAGCTATAGGTCCCATAAATAATTACTACGCAAGTGTATGTCTCAAAAATAGATACTGCGCAGCTTTATGTCCAAAAATATATACTGTGTCTCCATTTATATCGTAGACATGCACTACGCAGCCTTGCTTACCATATGCCCATATTGCGTAGCCTAATTTAGCATAAAAGTATACTGCGCATCTCAATGTCCCATAAATAACTACTGCGCAGCTCTATGCCCTATAAACACATGCTGCACATCCCGACATACCTTAGATATTTACAGCGCATCACAATTCACTAAAAAAGTGTACTGGGCAGCTGTATGCCACATAAATACCTACTGCGCAACTCTATGTCTCACACATACATACATACTGCGCCGCTCTATGTATAATAAATACATACTGCGAAGTTCAATGTCTCATAAATACCTACTGCGTAGCTCTATACATCATTTACCTACTGTGCATACCTATGTATCGTACGTATCTACTGCGCAGCCTTAATTAATATATGTCTCTATCGCCTGGCCTGAGCACTGTAGGACTCCACTACGCAGCATGATACTCCACAACAGTGTACGGCGCAGCTTGTTGTTTCACAGATCTCTACTGCGCAATCTCTGTATATTTTTGGACGCATCTGCACAGCCTTGCATACAATATATGTATACTGCGCAGCTCTACCCTGCTAAAAATTTCGTATTGCGAAATTGGTCCGAATTTATCCGAAATCAATCCGATTCACGATTTTTTCCGAAATATGTCCGATCTAATCCGATAACGGCGAAAACAGTCAGAAATTTGTCTGATTATGTCCGGAGTCTGTCCGGACCATAAATTTCGACTCCGGAAAGAGTCCCATTTGATCCGAAATCAGTCCGCAATTCAAAAACTGAAATTATTTTCGTTGAACTAAAAATGGAAAATAGTCCGGTCTAATCCGAAATTTATCCGAACGTAAACTTTCACTCCCGAAAGAGTCCGACTTGATCCGAAATTAGTCTGGAACTCAGTACCTGAAATTATTTTTGTTAAAGTATAACCGGAAATTCGTCTGATTAAATCCGAAATCTGTCCGGTCTAAAACATCAACTCCGAAAATAGTCCGATTCTATCCGAAATTAATCCGCAGGTTTTAGTTGTCATTCGGTGAAATTAAAGTGAAGACGGAATATCGTCTGAAAATTCGTTCGGTCAAAAACGTCTACTCTGGAAACAGTCCGATTCTATCCGAAATTAATCCGCAGGTTTTAGTTGTTATTCGGCGAAATTACAGTGAAACGGAAAATCATCCTCTTAAATCCGATATTCGCCTAGTCCAAAACATCGACTCCGGAAACAGTCCAATTCCATTCAAAATTAAACCGCTGGTTTAAGTTTTAATATCGTGAAATGCAAATGAAATCGGAAAATCGTCCGCTTAAATCCGACATTCAACCGTTCAAAATCATTGACTACGGAAGCAGTTTGATTCTATCCAAAATGTATCCGCAGGTTTAAGTTGTAATTTAGTGACATTCAAGTGAAAACGGAAAATACTACTGCATAGTAGGGCGTATTGAAAAAAATTAAATATTTTGCTTTCGTTTTTGGATAGGGCGTCAGAAAAAAAAATACAAAAGCGATAATGAAACTTCGAAAACAAACAAAAATAATGAGAATTTCGATAAAGACGTGAATAGTAACACGGAGAATGATGAGAAAACTAATGAGCTTTTGAACAAGGATGAAGATAACTATATGGTTCCGATAGAAAATGAATCTGCACATGAAAGTGAATCTACAGATCTCTTGGAAAGAAGAAGCAGTTGGTGGAAATGATGAAAGATTTGATAACGATGTGGATCGGAATGTTGATAGAATTGACGATGATGTGTAAAAAAAGGAGTTTATGGGAATGATGATGCAATTGACGATGATGTGGAAGGAACAGTTGATGGGAATGATGATGAAATTGACGATGATGTGGAAGAAGGATCAGTGAACGGGAATGATAATAATTGATTCAAATAGTTTTTGTTTCACTGTTCTCTAAAGTGTATGCTATTATTGTAGGTAATATTCCACTATTCAACATACTTCGTTCGAAAGTGTTCTAATTTCTTTCCTAAAAGTGCATTAAAAATGTTATCAAAAAAGACTTCTCGTACAACTTTTTAACATCCTGTTTTCGCTCATTTATAATTAGATACTCTATAACTGTTTTGAATTTCATTTTTACATTCTTATCCTAATGAGAAGGTATTGGTTTTATGTAAAATTTGACTTGGTCGGTTTGAATCAAATCTCCACGTTTTGAGACCCCCTGAGCTAGAAAAAAAGGTTTTTTCATCACGCATGCACGGAATATGCCACATTTCACATCTGTTTTCCGTGCGCATTGTGACATATTGCGCATGCCGTGCGAACAGCGTGCG